>JZKD02S1422593.1:0-11129 GCA_000966675.3 Picea glauca | reverse complement strand
AAATTGCACTATGCCTCATTGATCAAAACCCTAGTGTCGACGATACTCCAAAAAATAGTTTTTAGGTTGATGGAATGAAAGTGGAGGGGACCCACTAGTTGAAACTTGGTGCTATGGATCCAATTAAACTTATTGTTCTCCCATTCGAGTCTTGTTTTAAGTTTTATCATGAGTTGCAACTAGCCTCGTCAAGTCATTCAGGGACATGTGGCCAATTTGGTTTGGGGGCATAAAATCCAAACTAAGTGGCATAAAGGAGTTTTGTAAGATCCCAAAAGTCTATTTGGCCAAGTCCCATGTAAATAAAATACCTACAAATTCTCGACATGGTGTTCTTGCAAATCTACCTCATCTTCTGAAATTGCACTATGCCCCATTGACCAAAATACTAGTGATGGAGATACTCCAAAAAACTATTTTTCAATGGATGGAATGGCATTGAAGAGGCCCACCTAGTTGAAACCTGATGCTATGGATCCAATGCAACTGACAGTTTTCCCATCCTAGTCTTGGTTTGAGTTTTATCATGAATCGCAACTCGCCTCTTCAAGCCATAGAGGGACATGTGGCCAATTTTGTCAAGGGGCATAAAATCCAAATTGGGTGGCATAACTGAGTTCTGTAAGCTCCCACAATTCTATTTTGCCAAGGCCCATACAAATACACTACCAAAAAATTCCTGACACAATGTTCTTGAAAATCGACTTCCTCTTCAGAAATTGCACTCTGCCTCATTTACCAAAACCTCGACATGGTGTTCTTTCAAATCTACCTCGTTTTTAGAAATTGCACTATGCCCCATTAATCAAAACCCTAGTACCAAATATACTCCAGAAAACTATTTTTCAATGGATGGAAAGACATTGAAGAGGCTCACCTAGTTGAAACCTGATGTTATGGATCCAATGCAACTGACATTTTTCCCGTCTGATTCTTGGTTTGAGTTTTATCATGAATTGCAACTCGCCTCTTCAAGCCATCGAGGGACATGTGGCTAATTTGGTCAAGGGGCATAAAATCCAAATTGGGTATCATAAGTGAGTTTTGTAAGATCCCACAAGTCTATTTGGCCAAGGCCCATACAAATACAATACCCAAAATTTTCGACACAATGTTCTTGAAAATCAACCTCCTCTTCAGAAATTGCACTATGCCTCATTTAACAAAACCCTAGTGCCATAGATACTCCAAAAAATGGTTTTCTGGTGGATGAAATGATAGTGGAGGGGCCCCCTAGTTGAAAACTGATGCTCCAGATCCAATGAAACAATTGGTTCTCCCATCCAAGTCTCAATTTGAGTTTTGTTGCAAGTTGCAACTCACCTCTTCAATCCATTCAAGGACGTTTGGTCAATTTGGTCTCGGGGCATAAAATCCAAACTGAGTGGCATAAAATATTTCCGTAAGCTCCCACAAGCCTATTTGGCCATTTCCATTTTCAACACATACCATACCATACCAATGTCATTTCCATTACCAATGCATACCAATGGAAATGCATACCATACCATACTAATGCCAATGCCAATGCATACCATACCATACCATACCATACCAGTGGCAATGGTAATGCATACCATTGCCATTTCCAATGCCAATGGTAATGCATGCCATTTTCATTGCCAATGCAAACCATACCATACCAATGCTCATGCCAATTTATACCATACCATACCATACCAATTCCAATTCCATTGCATACCATTTCCATTTCCAATGCATACCATACCATACCATACCAATGGAAATGGTAATGCATACCATTGCCATTGACAATGAAAATGGTAATGCATACCATTGTCATTGCCAATGAAAACCATACCATACCAATGCTCATGCCAATTTATACCATAATATACCATACCAATTCCAATTCCATTGCATACCATTTCCATTTCCAATGCATACCATACCATACCAATGCCATTTCCATTGCCAATGCGTACCATTGCCAATGCATACAATACCATACCAATGCAAATTCCAATGCATACCATACCATACAATACCAATGTCAATTCCAATGCATACCATTGCCATTGTCAATGCATACCGTGTAATGAATACCATATCATACCAATACAAATGCCAATGCCTACCATACCAATGCATACCATTGACATTTCCAATGCATACCATACCAATGCCAATGGAAAATAAATGAAAACCATTGACAATGTATATCATTGCCATTTCCAATGCATACCATACCATACCATTGCCATTTCCATTTCCAATTCTAATGCATACCATACCATACCATACCATACAATTTCCAATGCATACCATACAATTGTTAAAATAAAATTAAAAAGTACCTAGGAAAGTATTTTTCATCACCTAGGCACCTAAGGGGTGAGATTGTGCCTAATGTGGACCCTAGTCATTTAATTTGTGAGATGCAAATTAAAAGGTGACTTTTTGAGACTTGGGGAAATTGGGTGGATAAATTGATTTTATTTCCACCGTTGATATCATCTAATCTCCACCGTTGGATGAAGAGACTCTTCACCTTCCCTCATAAGGTCGACTAGGGTAAGGAAGGTGGACCCATTATGGATTGTTGAGACATTTTTGAGAGAGAGAAAGAGCATATTTTCAATCTTGAGGAAGAGGATATTTCTGAGAGCTAGGGAATGCATTCCAAGGCAGGAAACTAGCACATAAATTGAGGGAAGAGGTTCAACATACACATGAGGTTTTACAGTATGGATTTCAGTGTTTGTATAGTCTCTTGTTGGCACATAAATCGAGAAAAGGAAACAATATTAATTACTGTCCATACAATATAGATTTACATAGCCCATACAATTCAATTTTGGGCATGGATTTCGAGGAAGGTACAACCACTGTACACAGGTCGTACAATGCATATTTTTACAGTCTATACAACCTCTTTATTACACAAAAATCGAAGTGGGTTTTTGTGTGTGTTTTGGAAAGTTTGGAATGATTTTCTAAGAGGTCATACAACCATTAATACACCCAGAAATGTGCTACTATTGTTGGCACCAATTTTGATGCATCCATACAACCATTTGGAGGCACACAAATCTAGGAGAAGACCTGTACTTTGTTGCAAAAAATTCTGGAAAGAGTTTTGAGGAGTTTTGCTCATTTCCTGTGTGAAGACTTGGCATGGTTATCAAGATAAGTTTGTCATTAAAATTTCTAAAGATGAATATGTTGTAACATAATTTATTAGAAGCTCATAAGTAATAAAAACTCCCTCTCTCAATAGTTTTCCCCTTGTGGGTTTTTCTAGGGTCGTTGTTAGACCAAAAATCACTGTGTTACTTTTTTGAGTTTGTGTGTTGCTGACATTTTTATTTCTGCGTTAAAAATGATGTTCTAAATCCTCATGTTTTAGTTCTGAAATTTATTTTCTACTCAGTTTAATTGGTTGTTAAAATTTTGGGTTTGGGCATTAAACATTGGTTGAAAAATCAGCGAGACTGAAACTAGGTTGGCGTATCAATTTTTACATGGTATTAGAGATGAGTTGAGAGAAGCAAAAATATTTCAACAAGTCAAAAAGTTGGGACAACAATCACTTTATCGGACAAAATTTTGAATTTTTCATTTGTAGCAGAAAGGGGTCAATGGCTACAGGTTTGAGAGTTGAGAACAAACTTGATGGGGCAGCAAAATTTGGTGCTTGGAAGGAGAGGATGATTTTGTTGTTGCAAGAAAATGAGTTGTGGGAATTTATGGAAAACATCACAACACATCCTATGGTAGTACTTACTGATGCTACTCTTCTTTCATCTTACACTAAGAAGAATATCAAGGCTAAGAGGATTATTCTTGATGCCATCAAGGACCATTTGATTCCTCGCTTGACGAGGAAGGAAAATGCATATGATATGTGGGAGTATTTGACTAAATTGTACCAGAGTACAAATGAAAACCGGAAGATGGTTTTGAGGGAAAAAATGAAGAGCATAAAAATGACCAAGGCTGAAAATGTGGTCACATATCTTACTAGGTTGACACAGGTGAGAGATGAGCTTGGAGAGGTGGGGGAGGCCATAATTGATAGTGATCTTGTGAGAACAACATTGAATGGAGTTTCCAAACAATGGGTTTTATTTGTAGAGGGAATTGTTGCTAGGGAGAAGCTTCCCGATTGGGAACATATTTGGGATGACTTTGTTCAGGAGGAGACCTAGAGAGGTTATGTACATGGTAGTTCATCTATAGGTCATCATGAGCAGAATGTGGATCTTACTTCGAATAGAAATAATAAATTTAGAAAGGATCCTAAGGGAGGAAAGAAATTCAAGGGTGAAGGGAAGAAATACATGAGAAAATTCAAGTGCTTTGCATGCCACAAGTTTGGGCACTATGCGGGTCGGTGTCTTAACAAGAAGAAGAAACAAACAACATCTTCAACAATGGTGAAAGAGTTTTCCACCAATTTTGACAAGGAATTTTCCTTGGTTGCGTGCCTATCTAGAAGGACCACTCATTCATATATGTGGTATATTAATAGTGGTGACTCTCACCATATGATAGGGGTTCATGAGCACTTGACAGATCTTACAGAGATTGGTGATGTTGAGGTCGTGCTTGGAGATGACCAGGTGATCAAGTTAGTTGTTTGTGGGACTGTATCATTTAAGAGGGAGTCTTTGCCTCTCATGTTGTTGAGAGAGGTCCTATATGTTCCGAGCTTGAAGAAGAACTTAGTGTCAATTTCTGCTATTGAGGAGAGGGGCTATGAGGTGTTTTTCAGTGATGGGAAGGTGCTCCTTTTCCCCAAGGGGTCTAGTATCACTTTGGCCAAAGTGATTGGTACTAGACATGAGAAGTTGTACAAGATTATGTTCTATCCAGCCAGAGCATTGATTTATACTACAAAATGCAATGACCTATGTGAGATATGGCATAGGAGGATGGAACATTTTCACCATGGGGATTTGAGGGTACTACAAGATATGGTGAATGGAGTTCCATATTTAAGTACAGAGCACGAAGAGTTGTGCAAGGGGTTTTCTTTGGGAAAGTACACCAAAACTACTTTTCCTAGCAGTGACAGTAGATCAGTAGATATCCTTGATCTTATTCACTTAGATGTGTGTGGTCCGATGTCTTTGGCATCATTGACTGGTTTTCTATACTATGTTATATTCATTAATGACTTCTCACGAAAGTCTTGGATTTTCTTCATGAAGACCAAATGGCAGGTCTTCAGTCGATTCCAAGAGTTCAAATCTCTTGTGGAGAACTAGACAGGGAAGAAAATCAGATTTTTGAGGATGGAAAATGGGGGTGAGTATAACTCCAAGGATTTCATGGACTTTTGTGTAGGAGAGGGCATAAGGAGAAAGTTGATTTTTCCTTACAACCTAGAGTAGAATGGGTTGCTGAGAGGAAGAATAGGACCATTGTTGGGGTTGTGAGAGCCATGCTACATGATCAGGGGCTGCCACTATTTCAATGGGTTGAGGCATGCTACACTGCAGTTTATATGCAGAACAGGAGTGCACATAGAGCAGTGGGGAGCATGACTCCTCAAGAGGATTTTCTAGGAAGAAGCTTGAGGTGGGGTACTTTCGGATTTTTGGGTGCATCACATATTCACATGTCTCTTCTTAGAATAGGAAAAAGTTGGAGCCCATGATAGAGAGAGGTATTTTTGTTGGGTACAATGAGACTTCAAAGGCTTTCCATATATACCTTCCTTACTTGAGGAAGATTGTATTGAGGAGGGATGTCAGATTTGGGGAGGACAAAGCATTTAGTAAGTTTAAAGGAACATAGAGGGGTGAGAAGTCTTCACCTCATATTCAGGTGATTCTACAACAGACTACAGTGACACAGAGTTCGGGGCCACCAGTTACGGTGACGATAGGGTCATAGGTGATAGGTCTATAGGGTTCAGGTTCATAGGCTACTGATCCATAGGGTTCAATATCAGGTACTCCGGAGTCTACTTTAGGATCAAAATCTTCAGGAGATGGGGTTGAGCAGGGAGATTCCCCTCCATGGGACACTACTTTAGAGAGGAGGAATCCCAAGTGGCTTCAAGATACTTTGAGGGAGGCACAAGGTTCAGTGGGTAATCCCAGACAGGTAGTGAGAGATAGTAAACCTCCTGAGAGGTTTTGTAGCTACATCACGATGGTGAGAATTATTTCGGATTCTGAGCCTTCCACTTTCGAGGAGGCTACTAGTAGACAGGTTTGGAGAGATGACATGATGGAAGAGTACAATTCCATCATGAAGAACGATTTCTAGGAAGTTGTTCCTAGACCTAAGGGGAAGTCAGTGGTGACTTCCAAGTGGCTCTATAAACTCAAGCATGTTGTAGATGGTAGAATTGAGAAGTACAAATATCACTTTGTTTCTCAGGGGTTTTCACAGGTTGAGGGAGTCAACTATGATGAGACCTTTGCATCGACTTCTATATATACCTCAATCAGGTCGACGATTTCCATTGCAGCAGAGATGGGTTGGAAGATCCACCAAATGGATGTGAAGACCACATTTCTGAATGGTCTTATACATGAGGAGGTGTATATTGAGCATCCATTGGGCTTTGAGTTACATGGGAGAGAGTCTCATGTGTGTATACTTAAGAATGCATTGTATGGGCTGAAACAACCTCCTAGAGCTTGGTATTTGAGGATTGATTCCTATTTGCAACAGTTGGGATTTGAGAAGAATGAGGTGGATCCCAACCTATAATACATTATGGTTGGAGAGGATCCTCTCATTCTTTTTGTATATGTGGATGATATTTTTTTTACAGGGGTAGAGAGACTCATCAACAACTGCAAGGAGAGCCTTGCTTCAGAGTTTGAGATGACTGATATCGGAGTGATGGACTATTCTTTGGGATTAGAGGTTTGGCAGGATCCTGGGCACATCTTCCTGGGACAGGGGAAGTATGTGTGTGACATTCTAAGGAGATTTTAGATGGAGGATAGTAGGCCCATGACCACTACTATGATTACCAACTGGAAAAATCTTCATGCTTCTGAGTCAAAATTGGTGGATTCCACTTTATATCTTCAGCTGATTCGGTCATTGATGTATTTGGTCAATACCAAGCCAAGTATTTGTTTTGATGTCAACACTCTCAGTCAATTCATGGTGGAGCCTAGGAGAGTGAACTAGGTGGAAAAAAAACATGTGCTCAGGTATCTTTGTGGTACGGTAGATTATGGTATGGAATATTAGAGAGGAGATGGAGTTCATTCGGCTGGCTATACAGATTCAGATTGGGCATGATGTGTCAGTGACAAGAAGAGTACTTCAGGGTGTTGTTTCGGATTGGGCTCAACAATTGAGTCTTGGTTCAATCGAAAGAAAAATTCAGTGGATTTGAGTTCTGCAAAGGCTGAGTATATGGAAGCCAGTCAGGCCAATTGTGAGGCACTTTGGTTTCGCAAGTTACTGGTGGGATTGTTCGATGTGCAGTTGAGGCCTACCGTGATTTACTGTGATAATCAAAGTTGTATTACACTCTTGGAGAATTCAGTTTTTCATGACAGGTATAATCATATCGATATTCATTATCACTTCATCTGTGACTATATTTAGAGAGGAGTTGTGGAGCTACAATACATATCTGAAAGGAGCAGGTTGCATACATACTCACCAAAGCATTGGGAAACTCGACAAGTTTGTATTTTTCAGGGACAAGCTTGGAGTGGTGAGTAACACTTTCCTCGGTAAGAGGGAGTGTTAAAATTAAATTAAAAGGTACCTAAGCAATTGCTCATCATCACCTAAGCGCCTAAGGGGTGAGAAAGTGCCTAATGTGGACCCTAGTCATTTAATTTGTGAGATGCAAATTAAAAGGTGATTTTTTGAGACTTAGGAAAAGTGGGTGGATAAAGTCATTTTATTTCCACCGTTGATCTCATCTAATCTCCATCATTGGATGAAGAGAGTCTTCACCTTCCTTCATGAGGTCGTTTAGGGTAAGGAGGGTTCAAGCATTGTGGGTTGTTGAGATAGTTTTGAGAGAGAGAAAGAGAATATTTTCTAGATTGAGAAAGAGGCTATTTCTGAGAGCTAGGGAACACATTCCAAGGATGGAAACTAGCAAAAAATTCGAGGCAAGAGGTTCAACATACACAAGAGGCCATACAGTACAAATTTTGGGGTCCGTATAGTCTATTGTTGGCACAAAAATCAAGAAAAGGGAGAAACATTAATTACTTGTTGTACAATACGAATTTACACAGTCCATACGGTTCAGTTTTGGGCATGGATTTCAAGGAAGGTAAAACCACTATACATAGGCCATACAATATGGATTTTTACAGTCCATACAACCTCTTTATTGCACATAAATCATGGTGGGTTGCCGTGTGTGTGTTTTGGAAAGTTTGGCACAATTTTCTAGGAGGCTGTGTAGCCATTAATACACCTAGAAATTTGTTGTTGTTGTTGACATGAATTTTGAGGCATCCGTATAGCCATTTCGAGACACAAAAATTGAGGAGAAGACTTGTACTTTGTTGCAGAAAATTCTAGAAAGCATTTTGAGGAGTTTTGCTCATTTCCTGTGTGGAGACTTGGAATGATTATCGAGATAATTTTTTCATTAAAATTTCTGAAGATGAATATGTTGCAACAAAATTTATTATAAGCTCATAAGTAATAAAAACTCCCTCTCTCACTGGTTTTCCCCTTGTGGGTTTTTCCAGGGTCGTTGTTAGACCAAAAATCACTGTGTTATTTTTCTGAGTTTATGTACTGCTAATATTTTTATTTCTGTGTTAAAAATGATGTTCAAAATCCTCATGTTTCAGTTCTAAACTTTATTTTCTACTGAGTTTAATTGGTTGTTATAAATTTGGGTTTGGGCATTAAAGATTGGCTGAAAAATCAACGAGACTGAAATTGGGTTGGGGTCTGAAATTTTACAAAAATGGGAAGGAAATGCATAACATTGTATTAATTGGCAATGGTATGCAATGAGAATGGCAATGGCAATGGAAATGGTATGCATTGCCTTAGCATTTCCTTGTATGGTATGCATTGGAAATGGTATGGTATGATATGGTATGTATCGACATTGGAAATGACAATGGAAATGTTATGTTATGGTATGGTATGGTATGAATTTCAATTGGAAATGAAAATTCATACCATTCCATACCATACCATACCATAACATTTACATTTCCATTGCCAATGCCAATGCATACTATACCATACCATACCATTTCCAATGCATCCCATACAAGGAAATGGAAAGGAAATGCATACCATACCAATGCATATCATTGTCATTTCTAATGCATACCATACCATAGCATACCCTTTCCAGTGTATACCACACCATTTTCATTACCATTTCCAATGTCAATGCATGTGGTACCATACCATACCATTTCCAATGCATACCATACAATGGCAAGACAATGCATACAATTTCCAATGCATATCATTGTCATTTCCAATGCATACCATAAAATACCATACCATTGACATTGCCAATGCATACTATACAAGGAAATGGAAAGTCAATGCATACCATTTCCATTGCAATCTCCAATGCATATCATACAATAACATACTATTTCCAATGCATACCATACCATTACCAATGCATACCATACCATTTTCATTGCCATTTCCACTGGCAATGTATACCATACCATACCATACAATACCATTGTCAATGCATACCATACAAGGGCAAGGCAATGTATACCATTTACAATGCATACCATACAAGGCAATGACAAGGCAATGCATACCATTGCCATTGCCATTGCCAATGCATACCATACAATAGAATACCATTGCCATTGCCATTTCCAATTCCAATGCATGTGGTACCATACCATAACACTTCCAATGCATACCATACAATAGAATACCATTTCCAATACATACCATACCATTTCCATTGCCATTGCCAATTCCAATGCATGTGGTACCATACCATACCACTGCCAATGCATACCATACAATGGCAAGGCAATGTATACCATTTCCAATGCATACCATTTCCATTTCCAATGCATACCATACCATACCACACCATACCATTGCCAATGCATGCCATACAAGTAAATGACAAGGAAATGCATACCATTTCCATTGCCAATCCATACCGTACTATACCATACCATTGCCAATGCATACCATACCAGGAAATTGAAAGACAATCCATACCATACCAATTCATATCGTTGCCATTTCCAATGCATACGATTTCCATTGCATACATTTTTATTTCCAATGCATACCATACCCATACCATTTCCATTTCCATTGCCAATTCCAATGCATACCATACCGTACCATACCATACAATTTCCAATTCATACCTTACAATGGAAAGGAAATACATACCATTTCCATTACCAATGCATACCATTGTCATTTCCAATGCATAACATACCATAACATTTCCAATGCATACTATATAAGTCAATGGAAAGGAAATTCATACCATTTCCATTTCCATTTCCAATGCATACCATACCATAGCATACCATACAATTTCCATTGCCATTGCAAATGCCATACCATACCATAAAATTCCCCATGCCTACCATATAATAGCAAGGCAATGCATACCATTTCCATTGCCAATGCATACCATAAAAGGAAATGCATACCATACCAATGCATATCATTGTCATTGTCAATGCATACCATTGCCATTATCATTGCCAATGGATATCATTCCATAGCATACCATTGCCAATGCATACCATACTATTTCCAATTCATACCATACCAAGTCATTGCTTGATGTATTGAATATTATAGGGTTGTTATGTGTCATCTTGCATTTAAGGAAGCATTTGTTATCTAAAACCTCGTTATTCTTGCATTTTCATCCGCCTTTCATTTAATGATTACTTGTGTTGAGGGTTTTTATATTTATGATTTTGTAACTTAGTTAATATTATTTATTGTCTTGGTGAGTATTAGACGGAAATATTGTCGTTTAATTCCATTGTAGTACTTGTCCAACTATTTAATTTGTCAATAAGAGGTTCATAGGCTTACGAAGCACACACACTATATATGTAGGACTGAAGTAGAACTAATCTAATCTAATTTGCTGAAATGAAATTAATCTAGGAAAGCATTGAAAGACTAACTATGAAAGCAGTAAATTAATCTAGGAAAGAAATACAACATGT
>JZKD02S1422582.1:0-11129 GCA_000966675.3 Picea glauca | reverse complement strand
GTGGTTCGTAGCATAGGAGGGATGTTACAGTTATATTAGAGTGTGTATACAATATTTTAGTTTTAACATTAGTTAGTTATTCCTTTTCTTTACTCTAGGATCTTAGATTGGCTAACGGATCTATTAAACCCGTCAGAACAAGTTACACCAAACAGCTTGGGTTACTTGGACAACCACGGACCGGACATGTTCTTCCAGTTGACGGCTTGTCAATTTTGCTTGTCAATACCTCCCTAAATGGTTCTTATATGCAGACGATATCACCCCTACCACAGGTCAATTATGTAGCATTGTCTCCCTTTCCTTCAGTTGTCGATGCAGATGAGCCTCTCACTGTAAGCTCACTCTCTTATGACTTGGATCTGGTAGTTGACATGGTGATCTATTTGGTAGGGATATTGGAGCCTAATTTCCTTACCCCTATCACGACCCTCGACATGTGTTCCTTCTAGAGTTGTTTCTTCCGTCAAGTGAAGATCTCTTGGAAGCCATAACCGAGTTTTGTCCCTTGACATGGTGTCCTTCCAGAGCATTGTCCTCTTGGAATCCATGATCAAGAAGACTTTGAGCATTGTTTTTTGATTTCAAATTCATTAAAAAATGAAACCAACCTTGAGCATGGTTTTCTGATTTCAATCTCATTAAAAAATGAAACCAGCCTTGAGCATGGTTTTCTAATTTCAATCTCATTAAAAAGTGAAACCATCTTTGAGCATGGTTTTCTTCTTTCAAGCTCGTTAAAAAATGAAACCAGTTCTGAGGATATTTTTCGTGTCTCTATAGCAACCTTGTTAAAAAATGAAACAAAGCTTACGAGAATAGTTCCCATTTCTGTGTCAAGCTCATTAAAAAATGAAACAGTGGTTTGAGGATTATACCTAGAGTTGCAAGCATAGTTCTTCTCCTGTGTCAAGCTCGTAAAAAAATGAAACAACTTCCCCCTCTCTATTGTTGAGTCAAGTCCTTCGTCTAGTATTTGAAGTTTCATTTCATTCACCTTTGAAGTTGGATGAAATGAAGCTTGGGGGCATATACTTCCAGCCTCTGGACTTCATGTTGAAGTTGAGCCGCTAGCTTCTTAAGTTAGGGGCTAAGTACCAACCATGTGAATTTGTGAACCGTGTGTTGGGAGGCCGCAAGCATAGTTTTTACTTTGGTTCAAGCTTGTGTAAAAATGAAACCAGGTCCAAGCATAGTTTTGGCTATTTTTAAGCTTGTGTAAAAATAAAATCTACCCCAAGAATAGTTTTTTTTTTTTTTAAATCTTGCGTAAAAATGAAAACAATCATGATCTTAGTATTTGTTCTTTCTCATGCTCGTAAATACATGAGAATAAGTTACCGAGCTTAGTCTTTGTTCTTTCTCAAGCTCGTAAATATTTGAGAATGTAACTGAGTTTACTTGTGTCGCCTTTTCATACTCGTCATGGTAACACGAAAAGCGAAACTCATGGAGTATCCTTTAAGCTCTTTTCACGCTCCATAAAAATGAAAAGATTTCCGAGCGAACTTATTCTTTTCACGCTCGTAAAAGTATTTGAAGAAAACATTTGATGGGTGGTAGGTTATCACTTTTTCAATCTCATTGAACTAATTTACGAAAAAGGAACTGAGAGATTTCTCTTTAAGTGTTTTTCAGACTCTCTAAACGTGAAAAAACCCTGAGTTTTCTCTCTTTGGACTCATAAAATAAACATCGAAAGGCCCATATGGGACCGAACCATTCCTTCCTAGGGCTCGTTAAACATACTCCGAAGGACTCATCCGAAGGATGAGCTTACATTACAAGCATATTTTATCCCCCTCAAGCTTGTGTAAAAATAAAGAGGTACTCGCCAGAAATGGTGGGGGAAAATTGGGAAAGAAATGTATCTAAACATGTATTCTATGGAAGAGTCACTTTTGAACATGACACCCTTTCACTCGCTTTGAGTCTAGGTTGGAAAATCCGCTTGTCTCTTGATCATACTCCTTTATAAGATTACATTTTGGTCTATGATCCTTGTTGTTGAGTTAGTGTTGCCAAGACATTTGTTGTGTCGTCAATATGTTCAAATAGAAGTTCAACCCGTAAAACCTTCTATTGCATCGACCATTAATACAGTCTTTAAGACTTATATTGCATCGGCCATTTCTGCAGTTCTTAAGCCTTCTATTGCGTCGACCATCCCTGACTCAGTCTTAAATCACTTGTTACTCTGATCTACTTCAAATCTTATTACTCATTTCATGTCATTGATGGGGGATACATTAAGGCCCTCTTGTGACAAGTCTTTTCCTATTGACTTCAACTCATTATCTAGGAATTAGACTTAGAAATTAATTGGTAACTTGGAACTTGCATGCCTCAATGTCAGGTTTCCTCACTTTCGACAATGGGTTTTCATTATTGACCCCTGATCGGGAGATTCCGCCGAGTGTTCGACTTTAGCTCATTAATTCACATTCGTTGGATTATACTAGAGTACCTTGAGAGTCATTGAAATTAATGGTGATTTCCATCGCACTTGTTAATGGTATTCATTAATGATCAGTAATCAAGTGGTTTCTACCATGTTCGACTTCAGCACATGCATTCGCATGGTTATATTCGTACTATAGAGTAGTGGAGATGAAGACCCTGGATGTTTTCTAATAGATACAAGTTGTGTTGGAGTATATTCATATTGTATTGTTGCATAGATCCACATTGTATGTCTTGTGGCTATGTTCAAATTTGAGTCTTTAACACATAGATCCACAGTGTATGTTTGGGGGTTGTGTTCAGATTTGAGTCATAATGGCATGGATCCATAGTGTATGTTTGGTGGCCATGACCTGTATTATTTGACATGGATCTTTGCATGTCGGCATTTATGTTTTGAGTCATTTGTATTCTGAGTATTGGAATGCATGCCTCAGTGATGATATATTATTGTACTATATTTCCTTGTTTGTAGGCAGGTTTCCGACCGAGTGTTCCTTGTTCCCTACACACACTCGACAAAGTCTTTCAGCTATCACTCTGTTTTAACTTCATACTTTGGGGGGCTCTCTGTTACACATTATTTTCGTCATCCCTATGACCATTAATGATGTAAACCTGTATGTTGCTTTTAGAGGGGTCAGTGGCCTGAATTCCTAAAGAAAGAAGGGAGAAGAACTTTTACTGAGAGAAGAAGTTGTATTTTCATTTGTAAAAACCCTATTAAAGAAGATTTATGCAGGTTTCACTATACACAAGGTGCGGAAATGTCTGATTTCCACACCTTGCTCTATAGCTAGGGTGCGGAAATTCCTGTGCATGGGAAAAATGAGAGTCTTCTAGATGCTTCTAGAAGGAGAAGCTTCTATGGTGAGGTGGCCTCCAAACGATTTGGATCTTACTCGCTTTCATGATTTAGTGGGATCATCCTAACCTCCTCACCTTATCCTCTTCAGCTTATAAAAGGAGAGGAGCTCTCATGGAGAAGGTTAGATTGGCTTGTTATTGAGTTTTGTAGATTGGAGTTTTTGGAGCTTGTATGTTAGCTTTGAGCTTTGCTTTGTCAAGATAGATTGTGAGTAGTTATCAGATCTACAGTCTCAAAATCCGTGGATTAGAAGTTTGTGGGAAGAAAGGAATTGTTGGAAGGAACTTCACAACATCAAGGCATCTAGTTTCATCTTTCTTCCACATTCTTTAATACAGATATACTTTTCTTTCCTATATGAATGTTATTTGTTCATATTGTATGATTCCTTTATCACATACATAGTTTCATATCAAATAGACTATGTTATTTTTGTCTTCGTTGGCTTGTGTTCCTTTGCAAATATTTCTCCATAAGCCTCGTGACAGAGCTTGGATTGCATTGGTGAATTCAGATCTTTGATATTTAAAAGGTATGTTCTAGATCCATTTCTCATTTGAGAATTGAAATCTAAGGAAAGAGTAGTGTATTGTCTTGTTTTGTTCTAGTTTCGTAGTGAACCTAGGGGGATTGATTTGTGTCTTCACTTAACAATTAGCTCGATAACAAAAATTATTCTGGTGGCTACCATTAGAGATTGCAATTAAACTCAACACAATCGAATAATTGGGTATGTACATACAATTTCAACCACCCCCTAATCTTCAAATTTGCCTCTTTCACATTGAATTCGTCTTGAATTACTCTACGAAAATTGGGGCTTTTGTCCAATTTCGTCTTAATTTTATCATGGGTGCCATGATCGCTCTGTAACTTCAACTTTCGGCCATCTACATGTTGTTTTTATTCATATGAATAATCAATAATCAATTATTATTATCATTAAATAATCAATAATCAATAACTATTTATTGATTATAATTATCATTAAATAATTAATTATTATTATCAATAATCAATAACTATTTATTATTATCATTTACTTATTATATATGATATTTAATAATAAATAATTATATTATTGATTATTGTTCTAAGAGAATGTTTTCCCGATGTTGTCCAAACATCAACACTCCCTCTCAATGAGGGGGACATTTTGCATCATGCCAAGCTTGTCTCTAAAGTATACAAACTTCACCCTACACTCATGACACTTGTATGCCAGTCTTGGGAGACGTCTCTCTCCCACCTGAACCAAGGAGAAACTCCTTTTGTAGCTCTCCCTTTTGATCCAATTGACTTTCTTTGAGGTGAGGCTCACTCTGGGTCGGAATGTAATAACATATAACATCTTGAGTATTTATCATTCCTTTTAAAATCACCATGACTAGGACAAAGACCACACCAAGATATTTCACCACAAGTACACACATGTGAGTGAATGTTAGCTTGATTCTAACTAACACGTGGAAAGCACTTCAAGCACCTTGAGTCCATATTATTCCTTGTCGTGATCAAGGAAGGAATACATCTGGGCCCATTTACCACAAGTGCACCTTTATTATAAATGTATCCTATCTCCCTTGGTCTGCAGCCCAATCTAGGAGAAGTTATGCACGATGTTGAAACATCAACAATCCCTCTTAGTTAGGGAGGTATCCTAACATAGTAGTACACAACTATTGTCCAGAGACACGTAGTCTCTGCCGGTGGTACAAAAGAACCATAGTAGCAAAACTTTTGTCATACATGGCACTTCCGTGTGGACTTCTAAAGGCTAGACCCTCTAGAAACACTAGGGTCAACTCCCATAGTGTGTGACATCAAGCGTCAACTCCCTTGACATGTCCTCATGTGATATCCACATGGGACGTTGGGCTATAAGCCCAAATTCACGTACCCCTTATCGAATAAGTGTCCTCACAAATCAACTCAACTCAATTCATAGAGGAGTACGATCTGGAGAATGTTTGTCACACATGGCACTCCCATGTGGACTTCTAGAGGCTACACCCTGTAGAAACACTAGGGTCAACTCCCATAGTGTGTGACGTCAAGGGACAACTCCCTTGACATGTCATCATGTGCTTTCCACATGGAACGTGTCCTCATGTGATCTCCACAAGGGAAGTTGGGATATAATCCCAAACACACTTATCCCTTCTCGAGCAAGTGTCCTACTTATCCCTTCTCAGATAAGTGTCATCATAGATCAATTGAACTCAGTCACAAAGGAGTACAATCTAGAGAATGTCTTAGGAAGATACAAACATCAACACTCCCTCTCAGCGAGGGAGGCATTCTCTACCACACCAAGTCTATCACGAAAGTACTTGAACTTCGTCCCGATTTGGTAAGAACATCAACAACATGCTCATATGTAGGAAGGTATACCACCAATACTTCCTTCCTCTGCACCATGTATCATATGTAATGGTACTTGATCTCAACGTGGTTCGATTTGTCATGAAACACTAAATTCTCTGAGATCTTCACACAACTTTACTTACCATAATGAATAATGGTGGAATCCAGCACATGTTCGGATAAATCTACAAGGATCTTGTGAAGGCACACTACTTCATGGACTGACATACTTAATGCAATGTAATCTACTTCTATTGTGCTCAAAGCCACATAAGTTTATTTCCTGTTACACCAGGAAACCATGGAAGATCCCAAAGTGAAGAAACACTTGAAGGTTCCCTTTCTGTCCGTTGTGCTCCATGCCCAATCAGAGTCAATATATTCTTTCCATATCATATCAATATTGGAAGTATATCTCAGACCATGTCTAATTGTGCCTCGCAGGCATCTCAACACATGCTTTGCAACAATCTAGTGTGTCTATCTTGGTTGACTCATAAATTGGCTAAGTGCACTCACTGCATAGAAAATATTGGGCCTGGTGTTAACCAGATACATCAATGATCCAATCAGTTGTCTGTATAGATTCAGATCCATTTCGTCAAAATCAGAAAAATACACACTTAGTTTCTTCAGATTTGTCACCATTGGTGTAGCCACATGCTTCAAGTTCAACATCCCAAACTTATTCAATATCTCAACTGTGTACTTCCCCTCACTCAAGAAGATCTCATTAGTTATTTTCCACACCTCTATTCCCAAGAAGTAGTGCATCATACCAAGGTCCTTCATCTCAAACTTAGAGGCCAACACATACTTGCATTCAACAATAAGAATCTTTGTACAGGTGAGGAATAAATCATCAATGTAGAGGACCAAAATTAGAGACTCGCCATTAATAGTCTTGTAGTACATGCTAGGATTGACAACACTTTTGCTGAAGCCAAAAAATCATTAGGTGTCCATCAATCCTTGCATACCAAGATCGAGGTGGTTGCTTGAGTCCATACAAGGCCATCTTCAACTTGCACACATGAGACTCCTTCTCATGTATCATGAAACCATCTGGTTGCTCGATGTATACTTCTTCCTCAATCTCTCCATTGAGAAAAGTTGTCTTTACATCCATCTGATGTACTCTCTAACCCATGGATGTTGAAGGGGAAATAATCATCTGGATAGAAGTGTATCGAGTAACAGGAGCAAATGTCTCATCATAATCTTTTCCCTCCACCTGAGAGAATCCTCTAGCAACAAATATAATTGTGTGCCTCTCGATGCTCCCATCAACTGTGTGTTTGATCTTGTAGATCCATTTGGAAGTCACTACAGACTTCCCTTCAGGTATCAAAACAATATCCCACACATCATTCTTCATGATGTATTGATACTCCTCCATCATGACATCTCTCCATACTGGATGACTAGTTGTCTCCTCATAACAAGAAGGCTCAAAATGAATGATGTGGCTCATAGCTATGGAATAACATGAATATATTTGAGGTATCTTTCTCACTCAAAAGGTACCACAAGGAGATACATATCATTCTACCTCCTGTAGAGTCTGACAAGCCCATGTAGGTCTCTTCTAAACTACTACAATATCTCTGGGAACATCAACTAGAGCTACAGGATCAACAGGATCAATTGGATCAATTTGATAAATCTCCATGTGAGATCCTCTAGGTATCTTTAAAGGATACCTCCTCCTCAAAGGTAACATCTCTTCTCACCTAAATATGTCTCTGACTGGGGCTGTAGATCTGGTATGCCTTCGAAGACTCATTGTACCCCACAAATGTACCCTTCCTGCCTGAAGGTTCTAGCTTGATCATTTTTTTATTGGGTACATGAATGTATAATAGACACCCAAATATCCTGAAGTGTCCAACCTCGGGCTTCACTTAGGTGAAGGCCTCCTCGGGCATCATGTTCCTCAAATTCTTATGAGGACTTGTGTTCTGAACATACACTGCAGTCATGGATTCCTTTTCCCAGAGAAAAATAGGTAAATGTTTACCATACTAATTCATCTTGGACCATACTTGATATATCAAGTTTCCCTCATGAAACCAATGTCTTGGGAAGTTGAAAAACATCATCACTCCCTCTGGAGTTGGAGGTGACTCTTCCTTTGTCTTTTCTCCCTATGACACTGAGGGTAGCTCTTCCTCCTTCTATGGAGGTAACTCAGTCTCTGCTCCCTCTGGATGTAGTACCGGCTCCCTCTCTGGGAATTCCTCTACATACATTGGAACTGTTGCCATGCCTGCTTCCTCAACATCTCATGGCTCGACTCATGTACTGGAACTACTACACCTACTCCCTCTGAGTCTCATAATATGTTTTCCTCCTCTACTGGATCTACCATAGTTGTTCTTCAATTGGTATTGACTCACTATATCCATGATCATTGGAACTGTCTCTGCTATCTGGCATGGTCTCATCCTGAGAGGTACATTTCTCCTAGAGACTTCTTGTCTCTGAGCATCATGTCTGGCAATGTCTCTCCTTGATATCATGTTGAAAGGTATTTCCCTCCATGTCTTCTTATTGTGACCATCATTATGGCTCCTTCTAAGAGATATTACATGTGACCTTCCTGGAACAAGAAACAAGAACAACAAAAAGCATATCCTAGAGGAGATCAATTTATCTTGTGCACAACTACATACAGTGACCCTCCAAATAATATGTTTTCTACTATGACCAACACACATCCATCATATACTCGATGTCATACGGCTACCGACACACATCCAACATATACTCGATATTGTACGGTTACCAACACACATCCATCATATACTCGATGTCATACGACTAACCATGTTGATTTTCTAGTGTTAAATTAAACAAGAACAATTTTCTACAAGTGGTAATTACTTCCAATGATATACGATATTACTTTAGTAAACACTACAACATTAGTAAGTAACTCATAAAATTTCAACTTCTTAATCTCTTCCTTAGATCACTTATCCCACGTGTGAGAGAGAGAAAAAATATGTGTGTCTAGTGTTGTGTCTTTCAAGTGTCTTTTTATAGTAATATTAGATTGATCCAAAAAAGACATGTCTCTTTGAAAAATTAAATTTAAAATTAAATTAAATTTTCTTTCTTATAAATAGTTGGAGAATAAGATTAATTTGGTTATAATCCATCCACATAGCATTTGACTTTGTTAAAATTTTCCTCCATAATTCATGTGATTCTTTGCATAAATATAGGTAGAAGTAAATATGCATTACATTCCTCATATTTAGGTAATTAGACGTTTTTACTAGCAATTACTTCTCACCATAATTTATGGAATTCTTTCTATAATTTAGGTAGGAGTAAAAAAGTAAATATGGTGTACATAGAGATTGTAACAACCCCATAAATTTAACACTCCCAACATTTTACTCTACTCTCATTTTCTCGGGCCCTCCTGTGAAGGAGTCAAGTCGAGTCCCTACCATATTGGTTTTCTTCATATGAGATATAATCGATATATTATTACAATGATGTGTTCCGTATATAGGGAACATATGGTGAGCATCTATGAATAATCAATAACTATTTATTATTAGCATTTACTTATTATATATGATATTTAATAATCAATAATTATATTATTAATTATTATTCTAAGAGAATGTCTTCCCGATGTTGTCCAAACATCAACACTATAGGCCCAAATATGCTCAGTTAGAGACTGAATTTGTTTATATTTAATTTTTGGGTTCAATTCTTCCAAATTATTTGAAAAATTCCTTTAATTTCACTACAATAATGATCCAGGTGGATATCGGTGGCCACCCACCTTTTCCGACTAGCTCAAAACATTTTCTGGCAATTTTGGCAATTTACTATTTTTAGCAGGTTTTTACTTCTAAGGCCATTTTGAGGTCCTAAATGAAGATTTTTTGAGATCAAGGTTCTCAATGATAGTCAAAGGCATAATTGGGCCCCCAAAATAAATCTCCTCGATGATACCTTTCCAACGAGCTATCATACGCCTAAAACGAAGATCCTATGCAAAAGTTACGACCCTGGGAAGTTGATGTACTAACTTACTCAAACGGGGCCCACGTGACTTTTGGTGCTTCATCTCCTAGGGTTAGGTTTTTGTATGTCCATGGTTTTTGGCATTCCTTTTTATTGTTAAAAAAAAATCCTTCAGAGCCTCATTGTAATCATCTTCTTGCGAATGCGAGTAGCCATCACATCTCTTCTTAGAGATAAGTTGACACCATTCTAGCGAGTCTTTCACTCTGTATTTTTACAGTCTCTATACATTTCTTTCATTAATAGAAATTGTGAATTATTGTATCTCTGTGTTTATGGTTGCATATCTGATATATTTTTATTATATTATTGGATATACGCAATATCTCTGTACATTTCTTTATTATATCTCTGCTCTCATTTCGTGTCGAAAATAATCTGGATTAGTGGTATCAGAGCAGGATGCTCTTGATCATTTTTTCAGTGCATGTCCCTGACGAGGTCTGATTATAGCAAGTTGGGTCTCGATCTTGTCTCTCTTGAAGACAATCGCTCTCGCACACCCAAGAAACCCTCAATGGCGGAAGAAAAGAAAAACGACAGAGCAAACCATCCTATCAATCTATTGCTTGAGCAAGCTCTCACGCGACAGAGGGATGAAATGATGGAGAATTTTTCCCACATCCTTAAATGCCTGTCAATAGAATCAGACGCATCTTCATCAAGCGGCCACTTTGGAGGCACCTCGCCTTTCAAGGTATAAGTTAATTTTGATATTCCTATATTTGAAGGACAGATAGATGCAGAAGCCCTAGAAAAATGGTTAACTCTGCTAGAAGGTTATTTCTCTGTTCAAAATTTTTCCGACAAAAAAAAAGATCACCTTCACACTCCTTAAAGCTCTCCCTCATGTCAAACATTGGTGGGAAACTTACATGGAGCAAAGTTCCACAGAGGAGTCTGGAATATATGGGGTCGATCCCACTTGGGATTTTTTTGTGGATGCAGTAAAGGAACAGTATTACCCTATTGGAAACTATGAGGACCAGTACATGAGATGGACCACACTGCAGTTCCGGAGTTCACCAATACCTTCCATACCTTGCACACCAAGATGGGTATTAAAGACTCCGAGCGAAATTTGGTTCTGAAATACCGTGGGTCTCTACATAGATACATCCAAACTGAAATGGATTTTCTGGACATCTCATCACTCGGTGTTGCTTATCGATATGCTATTAAAATTGAGTAGAAATTTAAGCACCAGAACAAACGGGAATTTGGATCTGCAAATCTGCAACAACCAAAGTATGACAAAGATGTCCCTAACAAACAGTCTCCCGAAAACTAGTCCAAGACACAGGAAAAGAAGGGTCACGGGAAGACAAAGAAGGACACCGAAAAATGGTGTGATTTCCACAAAATCCCCTGGCACAAC
>JZKD02S1422571.1:0-11129 GCA_000966675.3 Picea glauca | reverse complement strand
TTTGAATAGAGAAAAGATTACTTTTGCGCTCCTCAAAGCCGTTCCCCATGTCAAAGATTGGTGGGAAACTTTCTGTGAGCAAAAGGAAACAGAGGAAACCTCATTATTTTTAGTCGCGGCCACCTAGGAATCCTTTAGGGATGTTATTAAGGAACAATACTACCCTGTCGGAAGTTATGACGACCTGTAGACCAAATGGACCACACTGCGGCAAGAAAGAGACCAAGCAGTGCTAGATTTCACAAATATATTCCATACCTTGCGCACCAAGTTGGGTATCAAAGATTTAGAGTGACATCCGGTGCTCAAGTATCGTGGTGCTCTGCATAGATACATCCAGACCGAAATGGAATTTCTAGACATCTCATCCTTGGGTGCGGCCTACCGATATGCCGTCAAAATCGAGCAGAAGCTCAAACAAAATATGCATCAATTTGGGCCTGGGAACCCCTCACAACAAAAGCCAGGAAAGGGCGGCCCCAACCCACCGAACAAAGGACAGAGAAAAGATGGACAGTATCAAGACAACCAGTACAAGCTGCAAGCAAAGAAGGACACCAGAAAGACAAAGAAAGATACCAGGAAGTGGTGCGACTTCTATAAGAGCCCTTGTCATAACACTGCTGACTGTCTCTCAAAGAAGTCGTTGGTGGCTGAAGTGAAAGCCTCTGAATTAGATGCATATTCTGACTCCGAGACAGAACCAGAAAGGGGAAGATGGATCATTGACGCGGAACCTAGTGCCACCGTTGCTACCACCAAGATCCAACCTGGTGAACCAGACGAGCCAGAAGAAGGAGAGCGCCTCTTCCATTCACAGATGTGGGTAAAAGGCACCCCGCTGCACTTCATCGTTGACAACGGTAGCCAGAAGAACCTCATCTCAGCAGAGGTCATTAAGCGACTGGCCTTTCCAACAATGCCGCACCCACAACCCTACACCATTGGATGGCTCCGCCAAAGAAGCGATCTCCGCATCGGCCAACAGTGTCGACTGTCGTATGGCATCAAGCCCTTCAAAGATGAGGTATTGTGTGATGTTGCTCCTCTCGAAGTTTGTGATGTTCTTTTGGGCCAACCTTATTTATGGAAATGTCATGCTGTATATGAGTCTAGGCCTCGTAGTGTTATTATTACTTTGAACAGGAAATTGTACAGGATACCTGAGGCAGTCCCACCTAGTGCTATTTCCTTCATCTCTGCTAAGCAATGCAGGAAGGTCATCTCTTAGACGTGGAAGTTTGTCTTCTTCGTGATTCTCTCTCAGAATAAGCGAAAGATCACAGCCACATCCAGGGTCTTTGCAGCCGACCTCTCCACACAGTAGAAGCAAGTAGATAAGGTCGTGGAAGAATACTCAGATATCTTCTCCTCACCTACAGGGGTACCTCTGCACTACCAGGTCAAGCACCCCATCAATTTGACCCCCGACGCACCGCTGCCCAATGGGCCAGTCTATCATCGCTCTTTGTTAGAGAATGAGGAGATCAAGAGATAGATCCAAGAACTACTCCACAAGGGGCACATACGCCCTAGCTCATCACCTTGCAGGAGCCCAATCGTGCTGGTACAGAAGAAAGATGGAACCTGGCGACTCTGTATTGATTACCGGGCTCTGAATAAAATCACTGTCAGAAACTGGTACCTGATTCCCTGAATTGATGACCTCCTTGATCAACTCACGGCGGCCAAATACTTCAGTAAGATTGATCTGAAGTCTAGCTACCACCAGGTCCCGATAGAACAGACATATGTATGGAAGACCGCCTTCAAGTCAAAGGAAGGACTTTTTGAATGGTTGGTCATGCCCTTTGGTTTGACTAATGATCCAACCACTTTCATGAGGATGATGGACGATATCCTGCGACCATTCACCAATACTTTTGTAGTGGTGTATCTGGATGACATTCTAATTTACAGCAAGACTTGGGACAAACACTTGCAGCATATTCAGCAGGTTTTGCACACCCTGCGGCAGCACAAGCTATATGCCAACCTGGAAAAATGCTCCTTCGGCATGGACAGGGTCCATTACCTGGGCTACATCATTGATCAACATGGCGTACATGTGGATCCATCCAAGATCCAAGTCATCCGTGACTGGCCAGCCCCAACAACACTCACTGAGCTTCAGAGCTTCTTGGGACTTGCTAATTTCTACCACAGGTTCATGTTGGGTTTTTCCCATATTGCATGGGCCCTCAGCCAAATAAACATGGGTGGTGGTAAGGCGAAATTTGCGTGGGGCGGGTCCCAACAAAAAGCGTTCAATGATTTGAAGCAGCGCTTGTGCTCAGCCCCAATACTTTCACTACTAGACCTGCAACATCCCTTTGAGATTGAGACAGATGCTTCATACTATGCTGTGGGCGCTGTTCTCACTCAACATGACCAGCCCGTGGCCTATCATAGTGATACACTGTCAGATACTGTCCGTAAGTACCCTACTTACGACAAAGAAATGTACTCCATTGTGCAAGCATGTCGCCAGTGGAGACATTACATTCTTTGGAAGGAGACAATCATCCACACTAATCATAAGTCACTGCAGTTCATGCAGACACAGGGAAAACTGCAAAATGACTGCCATCAAAAGTTGTCCACATACTTGCATCAATTCCACCTCAACATCAAGTATAAAACTGAAAGCATCAATCACGTCGCTGATTGCCTCAGCAGACCGCCAGTCGTGACACTCACCACGGTGCTAGACTCTTGCGGCCATGAGACATCTGGATGGCCCCAACTCTCTGAGACAGACCCTGACTTTGCCACCACCTACCAAATGTTGGGTGCAAATGTAGTTGTCGATAATTTCCATCTTCAGGATGGGTTGTTGTGTCATCTGGGCCATATCTGTGTTCCATCAAGCGAGCGAGAGAAGCTGATCTGGGAAGCCCACTACAGTTGGGTGGCAGGACACTTCGGTGTCGAAAAGACAGTGGCGATGCTATAGAAACATTTATACTGGCCGAAACTTCGACAGGAGGTTGGCAAGTATGTCAGGTCCTGCACTGCCTACGCTATTATCAAACCGACCACTAAGAAACAGGGCTTGTACACCCCTCTTCCTACTCCTGACAGGCCATGGGAATCCATCTCAATGGACTACATGTAGGGCCTCCCATCCACCAAGCAGGGAAATGACTGTGTTTTTGTGGTTGTTGATGGTGATTTTGGTTGCCTGCAAGAAGAGCATCATAGCAGAGGCCATCGCCAAGATCTTCTTTGAATGAGTCTGGGTACATTTTGGAATCCCACAAACCATTGTCTTAGATCGGGATAGTCAATTTCTCAGCACATTCTAGTCGAGCCTCTGGTCACTTCTAGACACCAAGCTCACCAAATCCACGACCTTCCACCCCCAGACAGATGGCCAAACCAAGGTTGTAAATTGAATGATTGTGCATATCCTTCACATGTATAATTCAAAGAACCCTTGCACATGGGATGAGAGCCTTCCTTATGTCCAGCATAGCTACAATCGAGCCTTGCATAGCTCAACCGACCACAACCCCTTTCAAGTGGGGTTGAGATTCCAACCATTGGGTCCCATAGATGTTGCACTTCCCCTTGCGGTCACCTCGACTGACTCATCTTCTGCTCCAATTGAAGCTGACAAAGCCACCCGGTTCATTGAGCGGATCCAGCACATCCACCAACAGGTTCAGGATATCTTACAGAAGTCCAATGACAAGTACAAACAACACCATGATCAATATCAGGTGCCACATAAGTTTCAGGTGGGCGACAAAGTTTGGTTGCACTTGCAGAAAGAACACCTTATAGGACCCCATCAGAAGCTTCGCCCACTCTGTTATGGACCATACACTATCACCAAGGCTGTGGGGGATAATGGTTTTGAGCTCAACATTCCTCCTTTCCTTGGCCTGCACCCAGTGTTCAATGTGGATCTCCTTCGCCCTTATTTCCCACCATTATTGGACACCTCAGAAGTAGTAGAACAACTGACACCAACAGAGCTCAACCCCGACTGCATACAACAGACATCCAATGATCAGATTGTGGATAGACAGATCAAGGGCACTCGACAACAAAGGATCCAGCTTTATCGAGTCGTCAAAGCAGAGCAGCTCCTGCACCAAGGCAAGTGGCTCACCCGGGCCCAAATTCACCAGAAATTTCCTCATCTAATGGGGGACCTCAACGCAATGGAGACCATTGCTTCCTAAGGAGGGAGGATTGATCCAGATGGATATCGGTGGCCACCCACCTTTTCCAACTGGCTCAAAACAGTTTTCTGACATTTTTGGCAATTTACTATTTTTAGCAGTTTTTACTTCCGGGGCCATTTTGAGGGTCTAAATGAAGGTTTTTCGGTATTGAGCTCCTCAATGATACTCAAAGGCATTATTGAGCCCCCAAAAATGAATCTCCTCGATGATACCTTTCCAACGGGCTATGACACGCCTAAAATGGAGATCGTATGCAAAAGTTACGACCCCGGGAAGTTGATGTACTAGCTTACCCAAATGGGGCCCACACGACTTTTGGCGTTTCATCTCCTAGGGTTAGGTTTTTGGATGTATAGAATTTTTGGAATTCTTTGTTATTGTAAAAATGCCTTCAGAGCCTCATTGTAACCTTCTTCTTGCGAATGCGCGCTGTCGTCACATCTCTTCTCAGAGATAAGCCGCCACCATTCCATCAAGCTTGTTTCCACTGCATTTTACAGTTTCAGCTTATTTCGTTATTGAATAGAAAACCATTTTTACTGTAACTCTGTTATTTTGTGTTAAGCACCTGTTAATAATCTGTATTCATTTCATTCTGCTCATAAAATCCAGATCAATGCCGAAGGAGCATTTTCCCAAATTTGCATATACCTTGTGTTGCCACAGAGTGTGCAAAACCTGTTGAATATGCTTCAAGTGTTCCGCTCAATTCTTGCTGTAGATGAGGATGTCATCTAGATAAACCACCACAAAACAATTGGTGAAAGGCTGCAAGATATTGTCCATCATGCTCATGAAATTTATTGGGGCATTCGTCAAACCAAAGGGCATGACCAACCATTCAAAAATACCTTCTTTGGATTTGAAGGTAGTTTTCCATACATCTGTCTGCTTTATTGGGACCTAATGGTAGCCAGACTTCAGATCAGTCTTACTGAAGTATTTTCCCCCCTTGAGCTAGTCAAGGAGATCATTGATTCAGGCAATCAGGTACTAATTCTTGATTTTGATTTTATTTAGGTCCCGATAATCGATGCAGAGTCACCATGTCCTACCTTTCGTCTACAGAAGCATGATTGGGCTTCTACACAGTGATGAGTTGGGTCAGATGTGCCCCTTTTGGAGAAGTTCTTGGATCTAACGCTTGATCTCCTCATTTTCTAACAGAGAGCGGTGATAGATTGTCCCATTAGGTAGCGGTGTTTCGGGGGTCAGATCGATTGAATGCTTGACCTGCCAGTGTAGAGGTACCCTAGTGGGTGAGGAGAAGATGTCTTTGTATTCTTCCATGACCTTATCCACTTGCTTCTGTTGTGTGGAGATTTTGGACACGGAAGTCATGGATGTGGCTGCAACCTTCCGCTCACTTTGAGAGTGAATCATGAAGAATACAAACTTCCCGGTCTAAGAGATGACCTTCTTGCATTGCTTGGCAGAGATCAAGGAAATGGCAGTAGGTGGGACTACCTCAGGTATACTGTACAATCTCCTATCCAAAATAATAATAACACTACGGGTCCTAGACTCATATACATCATGATGTTTCCATAAATAAGGTTGGACCAAAAGAACATCACAAACTTCAAGGGGAGCGACATCACACAATACCTCATCTTTGAAGGGCTTGATGCCGTAGGATAGGTGACACTGTTGGATGACGTGAATATTACTTCCTTGGAGAAGCCATCCGATGATATATGGTTGTGGGTGCGACATTGTCAACAGGGCCAACCGATTGACAACCTTCGCTGAGATGAGGTTCTTCTGGATACCTCTATCAACGATGGATTGTAGAGAAGTACCCTTCACCCACATCTATGAATGAAATAGGTTCTCCCCTTCTCCTGACTCATCAGGTTCATTGGGATGGATCTTGGTGGTAGGAATGGTGGAATTGGGTTCCACGTCAATAATACGTCTCCCCTTTTCTGGTTATGACTCTGAGTTGGAACCTGCATCTGATTCAGAGGCTTTCAACTCCACCACCAATGACTGCTTTGAGTGACAATCAACAATGTTATGCCAAGGGCTCTTATGAAAGTTGCACCACTTCCTGGTGTCTTTCTTCATTTTTCCATTGTCCTTTTTATTTGCATCTTAGACTGGTTGTCCTAAGGCTATCCATCTTTTCTCTACCCTTTGTTTTGTGGGTTGGGGCTTCCCTTTCCCTGCTTCTGATGTGAGGGGTTCCCAGACCTAAATTGCCGCATCTTTTGTTTAAGCTTCTGCTTAATTTTGATAGCATATTGATAGGCCACACCCAAGGATGAGATGTCTAGAAACTCCATTTATGTCTAGATGTATCTATCCATACTTCCATGGTACTTGAGCACTAGATGTCACTCATAATCTTTGATACCCAGCTTGGTGCGTAAGGTATGGAAGATATTTGTGAACTTTGGCACTGTTTGGTCCCTTTCCTGCCGCAGTGTGGTCCATCTTGTATACAGGTCGTCATAACTTCCGACAGGGTAGTATTGTTCCTTAATAACATCCTTGAAGGACTCCTAGGTGAGTGCGACTATAAATAATGAGGGATCCTCTGTTTCCTTTTGCTCATAGAAAGTCTCCCACCAATATTTGACATGGGGGACGACTTTGAGGAGCGCAAATGTAATATTTTCTCTATTGGAAAAGTTATGGACAGAAAAATACCCTTCTAGCAAATTCAACCATTTGTCTACAACATCTGCATCTATTTGACCTTCAAATATAGGAATATCAAAGTTGATTTGTACCTTGAAGGGGGCGGGGCCTCCGCTCGAGGAAGATCCGTCGCTTGTTGGTAGTTGTCAAAGGATTTGCGCAAAACTATCCATCACATTGTTCCTCTATTGTGCAAGGGATTCTTCCAGCAATAGTTTGAAAGGATCTCCTATCCCATCATCTTTATTTTCTCCCTCCATGGAAGGTTGCTTGGGCGTGCGAGAGCTCTTTTCCTCAAGAGAAA
Source organism: Picea glauca (assembly GCA_000966675.3). NCBI lineage: Eukaryota > Viridiplantae > Streptophyta > Pinopsida > Pinales > Pinaceae > Picea > Picea glauca. The sequence goes on along the minus strand of JZKD02S1422571.1, from coordinate 3,983 downwards.
CAAGCCCGAGACCCAACTTTTTGTACCCTGACCTCGTCAGGGACATTATTTGTGATAGATTTGTTTGAAGACCTTGGAGTATGGTGGCATCCCTCATTGGTGCTACCACCTATGTTTATTTATAGTACAATTAGCTCTATACTACATTAAAACTTTGGAGAACTAGATTGCACTTTGCATAGTTCCAACTATTCTCTCGATATACACTAAGACACATTCAATGTGTATCTATTCATGGCTATGGTCTTATTTAGACATGGATCCACTATTTACTTATTTGCGGCCATGCTTTTACAATTTGTATACAAGTTTAGGTGTAGCACCCCCACTACTAACCCAACATTTTTTATTTATTTATTATTATTATTATTATTATTATTTTTTTTTTTTTTTTTCTGATACCCATTAAATTAAATTTGTGTAGAAAGATAAAAATGTATGCAACTACATAATTAGTTAAAAGCATGAATGTAGTCTATTAAGCATACACACAACATCTTATACATGTTCAAAACTCAGAGTAAAACACACAGTAATTAAAACCCATAATTAAAAATAAAGAATAGAGATAAAATCACTTATCTTTTTAAGCAAATGTGCAACCAACTGTAGAGGGTGGACATTCCACCTAATCATAGACTTTCTTCTCCAACTCTCAGTGGAAAATCACCCCTGAGATGGGGCTATGAATCCAAAAGAAAGGATGTATACTAAGGGTGTCTATTGTCCGCTCTTAGCTCAAAATATCCCACAACAAGATAATTTCATACAACCATTCCAATCCACTGGCTCTATTTTCCCTCAACTTGCACAACCCAAGGAATGAGATCCCCTTCTCTACAACGCAGTCCCTCAGGATATCCCACTTCCCTCCGGGGCTCCAACACAAATTGACTAGGAAATCTCTCTTCTCGGGGACTCCTGGGATGTCAGCTGCAACAAGAAAAGTTCACAACATCAAACACACTTTGTCTTGGACAAAAATATCACTCTATAGGCCTAACAACCCATTTCTTCATGCAATTACAACTCCAACAAGCTACCCACAAAACCCACTATGGATTTCCTCAAGCTCCAACACTCAACACACTCTTGCTATCCCAAAATCTGTTTGTAAAACTTCATACAATATCCATTCAAATTTCCCTTTACCCATGCATGTTGACTCTCACATTCCCCAATGTTGGTTGTACTCAACCCCATGTTCTCAATAACTATGTGAGGTGACTTTTCACACCAACCTTCTTACATGTATTCAATGATTGGGGCTTTGATACACTCAAAAGGAAAATAGAAGGTTCATACAAAATAATAATTTTAGAAAGGTGGCTTGGGTTTAATAGACATGGGTATTTCTCCCCCCTTAGACTCCCTCTCTTATAGAAACTTAGCCCCCATGACTCCATTTGTGTCCATTTGCAACCGATGATACATTTTATTTTATTATTTCAATATACAATGTTTACATATTACATCATCAGGCTCACGACCATACATCATATTTATAATATACATCGCTAAACTAAGGATAAAAAACAAGGATGTTACATCATGGACCACACTGTACTTGATTTTACAGTTTTGATTATTTTCCACTTGAGCATGGGTACGCTCGCCTTAGGGAAGCATTATCTCACTTTGATTTTTCTCATAGATAATGTTCCAATCCTTGGTTCGTTATACTCCTCCTTTGTTTTCTTTCCAAATTCATCTATTGATTTATAATGTCTTTCAACCACCAGTCATTCTTCCACCCACATAAATTTGGGGTCATTTGTTATACATGATTTTGGTCATCCTGATCTATCGAGGCTAATTGAGCCATTATGATGGCCTATATCTGTTCTAGCACATTTTCCATCTCCTTAGCATTAATATATCACCTAGGTACTTTAGAGCTTGGTCTCATGATTCTAATAGTCAAATTTTGACTAATTTTGACCAAGTGAGCCATATGAGTGCTCTATCTCTAGATTTAAGGGGGAATATGATTTTATTATCTAGTGAAGGTGTTTTACTTTGCTTTTCCTTGCTTTTAGGACTTTAAGAAGCGCTTTAATCTACTTTTTTTATATATATTTTTCCTATTCTTGAAAGATTGCATGGATAATAAGGGCATATAAACTCTTAGTTAAGCCAAACTAGGTTCACACATCACTCATACAATTTGAATTGCCTCCTTTATAATTTAAATTTCCTTATCTACTCTTTATTCAATTTGTAATTAACGATAATTGTATTTTGTACTCCAAAATTTTCTCTTCTTACTCTTTCATTTCTTTCTCTCTTGCAAAATTGCTAAGAGTATTTCTATTCATTAGATTTATATGTCTCTTTGATCTCTTGTAGGTGATCATCAAATTTTACATCGTATCAGAGAGAGTTGGAATCTAGGAGGAGCATACTTTTTTTTGTAGGAAGAAGACAGATCAAGATCAGCCATAGAAGATAAGATGGATCAAACCGAACATGTTGTTCTTACTCCATTCAACTACTATGAGTGGAAGTATGAGACAATTATCCTCTTGAGGAGTAAGGGTTTTTATAGGATTACTATGGCATAGGAAGTTGAACCAAATTCCACAGTGGATAAAACAAAGTACTTAAATATGATGGGTGAGGATTTTGCGTTGTTGTGCCTTTAAATGTCTTCGGATCTTCATTTTCATATTGCATCTTCTAAACCACTAATATGGACCAACCTAGAGGGTCTTTTCAGGAAGTAGGATATGTCACGAGGACACTGATTGGAGAACGAGCTCATTGCTTTGAGCTCGGGGAACTTCAACATTATTCATTCTTTTTCACTAAGATCAAAGCCTTATTATTTGAGCTCAAGTTGTGTAATATTGAGAAGATAGAGGAGAAAATGATACTCTCTATTATCTCAAAACTAGGTCCACAATAGTGAGTATTTGTATCTTCCTTCTATGCTACAAAACTAGCTATGTGAACCACATGGAAGATACCATCCTCATATGATTTCGATATCACACTCACCAAGATTTGGAGAAGCTAGTTCATATGGGTGCTCTCAAGTCCTCAAAATCCCACGCCCTTGCAGGAAATGAGGGAGCTAATATAGGCATCAAGACATTCAAGAAAAATAAAGGAAAGAAAGAACTAGATTGGAAAAAGGGTCGAAATCCTAAATCCAATGAGGATACCTCCAACCACAAGGGGTGGGGGGGGAGAAGGAAAAATAAAAGTTCAACTACTGTAATAAAGTTTTTCATATTTATAATTCATGCATGAGTAAGATCATATATCAAATGGCACAAGATATTCAATAGAACAATCTAGCGGTGCTAGAAAATGCTAGGAAAAAGGATGCTGAAAAGTCTCCTAATGATCAAGGTAATCGAATAGAAGGTCATGATTTTGCTTCTATTTCTTCGTTATCAAACACATAAATTCTTGATTCAGGTGCCTCCAATCACATGGAAACATCATGATGTTTTTTTCATTTCTTTTGAGCCTTGCACCGGTCCTCCCATTCTAATGGGATATTACATACTTGTTCCGGTATGTGGGAATGGTAAGATTGATCTAGATGGTGGGTGTTTTCAAAATGTGTTGCATGTACCCTCACTATCTAAAAATTTGTTTTCCATATATTAGATCACACATATAGGGTCTAGAAAGCAAGTGGTTTTCACTCCAGGTTCAGTAGTGATTTATGAGATTTCTGACGAGTCACAGGTCGTTGTCAGGGTAGTAGATCATCAATTCAGGTTATACACTTTTTCTCATTTCATTCCCAAATTCTCTCCTACTTTGGTTCTAACCCATGGTAATGAAGTGAGTAAGTTATGGCATGAGATATTTGGACATCTCAATTATAGGTACTTGCAACAACTCAACAAGCAGTGCATGGTAACAGGGTTGTCAGACATTAAATTTTCAAATGGACTTTGTGAGGGCTACATACTTGGCAAGAATATTGAAGAAAAATTCGAGAAGGGGAAGGATTAGAGAGCACA
>JZKD02S1422560.1:0-11129 GCA_000966675.3 Picea glauca | reverse complement strand
GTTATGTTTTATAGGCTGGTGAGCCAGGTTATTATAGGCTAGAATGCTTATATGATTATTACGTCAAAGAGCCTAGATAATAAAGGCCAACATTGCTTATATTGTAACTGTAAAAAATTCTCATATTATTAATAAAGTACACCACTGCTACAGACCAACCAAACAAAACAGATGGGGGGATAAACTCCACTACAAAGGGTAAGGGACTAAGAGTTTAGGAAAAAGGGCTAAGCTAGGGGGCTTAATCCCAATGGAATATTATATTAATATTCCTAAAAGGTTAAAATATAGAGGAAAAATTATATATCCTAAGTTTCCAAAGGGGGATAAGGGAGTCCCTTGGGTGCCATGTGTCAAAAAAGGAACATGCGTATATATAATAGGGGGATTTAGTGTATTTCCCATCATTCTTGCATTATTCACGGGGGATTTCCTACCATCCACTCATCCATTCTACCATCCCTACATGTACCTGATTTGACTGCAGGTTGAAGATGTGGCTTGTCAGTCCCATGGTCGAAGAAATAGGTTGTCAGGCCCGTAGGCATTTCTCTCCAGGTGAGATATTTGTTGTGTCAAAGAATCACGTTGTCAGTCCCATGAGTAGTTTCTCTAGGTGAGAAAATACTCAGAATTGTTCCTGGGTGTGCTAAAAAATAGCTACAGGGATCTAAGACTTCTTTTCTGGCCTATTGATGAAGACCCAGAAGGGAAGTGGGGCATCCAAGGGATTGTTGAGCAAAGAAGGGGCACACTTCCTAGGGTGGGATAGGCATGTGGGGAATGAAAGTTTGTAGGATACTTGCAACAGTTGGGAACCATGGACTAACCAATTATGTTGCTTGTCATAACTTAGACTGGATTAGTATTCCCTTTTCCCTGGTAGAGTTTATCCCCAGCTCAGGGGTGACCCACTGCTGAGATTATGATCAGTGTGGTTTATGGCTCGGAGGAACGTAGAATTTTTTCATGTAGTTGGTTTTTATTTCCTGAGCTAAGTGTCTTTCATGTGCTTGTNACAAAAAATACATGGTTGATTGAAAAGATAATAGAATTCAAAAATATGGGTTTAGCTTAATACCCATAAACCATTTCCCCCTTGGTACCTTCTTAGACACACCTAGGTATTCCCCCCTCTCTTGTGGATTAACCAACCCCCATATTTTCCCATATCCCTAGAAGTTGGTATAAAATAATATTCATTAAAATTTAGAAAACACATTTCGCATATTAGATCGCTTGGACATAGCCACATTCATATCTACATTATGAATTAATTACACTGGGGATTGTAGTGGGTATGTTACATCCCCCCTCTCCTACAATCTTGCATCATCCTTGATGCACATCACTATGCTGAAATACATATACAAATTTACATCACAATATTCATAAATATAAAAAAAATTAATCTATTTACTTCACCGACAATAATTCCAACAAAAATATATCGTTCTTCTCAACATGTTGACATAAGGAATGTGCCCCCTTTAGTGCATTCATTCCATCATGATGCACCATTCTTTTGTAAAGGATATCAACATATGTGACCAAGAATTCTAAATTATGGTTCGTGAACCTATCTGCCCAAAAATGGAGTCTTGCATTTTTTAACTTCCATCTTCTTCAAAATTGACAAAAAAATGGCAGTATTCCTCCTGCATAGTTTCTTCATGCTCTCGTGTTGCATATTCATGACCGGAATAGGCCTATTGAACCTTTACCATCCCTGTATCTTTGTTCCTGGGCACTTTGACTTTCCAGTACAAGATGCATACTAGTTCCACTCAGAAATCCCCTTCCTTTTTCACCTGAATCACAGTTCAATCAATTATGTGGTTTAGGTAAACAAAATATTTATTTAATAATGATACATGAAAAACACGATGCACTCTCATGGATAGAAGAGAAAAATCTCCATGAGAAACATCAAGAAGACCTAGATGATATCAATAAGCCATGAACAACATTTCATGATGAATAGATAGAAGAACCTGAGAATGAGGAATTTCTAACATGCATGTCATCAAATCCCTAATGCAATCAAGAGACTAATAAAAAAATAGTAGAAGATCTGCATGACATGATAAAAGGAGGACATACAAACCACTATTGATAGACAATAGAACCAAGAGAATAATGACTACACTGAAGAATGGCTCTAGGCAGTCCTCATGACACAATATTCTTCCATTATTCAACATTTCTTGGTATTATATCAATCAGATCCATTGGCTTCTCATATCCAAGTATCTAGAAGTGTACATTTTTCAAATTCAAGTATGAGTATACTTGATATAGTTTTACACAAATGGCTCCATTGGAAGTATTCCTATACTTGAAAGGGATTTTACTTTTCAGGAAAACTAGAATAGGGTAGGAGAATAAATGGGTAAACAAAATAGTAAATATAAAAATAAGTCCAATTGTGAAAACTCGTTCACTGGCGCAACTGGACATGAGTTTTTCTTGAAAATCAGGCTTCTTGGTGACCATGATTCAAAATAATGTCTGTAAGTCCATGTTGGTTCCAATATTTTGTTATGGTTCTTCAAAATATTTTTGGTTCTATGCTCGATTTGGTTGATGTGGGATTCCTTAAGGCCCAAATTCTAGCAAATATTGTTCCATTAACTTAAACACGTTATCTGGTACCAGGATCAAAGATTGTTTTGAGTTCCTTGGAGTTTGAATACATCAATGGCATATTTCATCACTAACAACAAGGGAATACATCAATGTCTCTTGATTGTCAGATCCTACAGGTGACTTGACTTCAACACATTTATTCGTACCTATCATAATGCACTCTTGTACCTCGACTCTCATTTACATTATCGGTGATTTCTCTCACATTGATTAACAATTGTCTTCAAAGGTCAGTAATCCAATGAATTCTTTCTATGTTCAAATTCAAACAAATTCATTCACATATATAGAATTGTACATATAGGGGTTATATGTGAGGACTATATAGTTTATGACATCAACGACAACTTGTAGCATTTCATTTTTACAATAACAACATTCTTGCATATTGTTCCAATAAAGGTTAATACTCAAATTCAAACAATCATGTGGTATAATTGTGTTTGTTGATAGTCATATTCATTTCAAAAGTCAATATATTTGGATCAACACTCGCAATCAACATTATCCTTTCTTATTTTTATAATTTCAAGTGTTCCTTTATTCATCTTCAAACTTCAATCAACATACATTTGATTATATGGATTCTACTTCATCCTTCAGTACAAGTCTGAATTACAAAAAAAGGTTGCACGTGCAAGTTTCTAGCTCATGATCAAAGGCCCGGTCAATCACATGCCAAATGGAAAAGAGAAATGAACTTTCGACACAATTTCTGAACCAATGAAAAGAAATCAGAAAATATAATTTTGTAATAACCCTAGGTTGAACCCAAATTCTAAATGTAAATGTAAATTACACATATAAGATGGTGAGTTGATGATAGGGGGTCTTTGGTTTGGTTTTGCATGCATTGAGTCACTACACGGGAATCTCGTACCAAAGAAGTGCACATATGTTGTAATATATCCCACACATGTGTAAGTGCACGAGGATGGCACACTAAAAGAAGAGTGTGCACATCCCAGAGTTTTGCACACAACGGTTTGAGTGTGTGATCTTGATCACCAAGGATCCCTTGTACATATGATATGTTTTATAGGCTGGTGAGCCAAGTTATTATAGGCTATAATGCTTATATGATTATTAAGCCAAAGAGCCTAGATAATAAAGGCCAACATGCTTATATTGTAACTGTAAATCATACTCATATTATTAATAAAGTACGCCACTGCTACAGACCAACCAAACAGAACAGATGGGGGGATAAACTCCACTACAAAGGGTAAGGGACTAGAGTTTAGGAAAAAGGGCTAAGCTAGGGGGCTTAATCCCAATGGAATATTATATTGATATTCCTAAAAGGTTAAAATATGGAGGAAAAATTATATATCCTAATTTTCTAAAGGGGGACAAGGGAGTCCATTGGGTTCCATGTGTCAAAAAAGGAACATGCGTATATATAATAGGGGGATTTAGTGTATTTCCCATCATTCTTGCATTATTCACGGGGGATTTCCTACCATCCACTCATCCATGCTACCATCCCTACATGTACTTGGTTTGACTATAGGTTGAATATGCGGCTTGTCATGCCCATGGTCAAAGAAACAGGTTGTCACACCCGTAGGCATTTCTCTCCAGGTGAGATATTTGTGTGTCAAAGAAGCACGTTGTCAGTCCCATGAGTAGTTTCTCTAGGTGAGAAAATACTCGGAATTGTTCCTGGGTGTGCTAAAAAATAGCTACAGGGATCTAAGACTTCTTTTCTGGCCTATTGATGAAGCCCTAGAAGGGAAGTGGGGCATCCAAGGGACTGTTGAGCAAAGAAGGGGCACACTTCCTAGGGTGGGATAGCCATGTGGGGAATGAAAGACTGTAGGATACTTTCAGCAGTTGGGAACCTTGGACTGACCAATTATGTTGCTTGTCATAAATTAGACTGGATTAGTATTCCCTTTTCCCTGGGAGAGTTTAGCCCCAGCTCAGGGGGTGACCCACTGCTGATATTATGATTAGTGTGGTTTATGGCTCGGAGGAACCTAGAAGTTTTTCATGTAGTTGGTTTTTATTTCCTGAGCTAAGTGTCTTTCATGTGCTTGTTTCAATTACAATGTGTGTATAATTATGAGTTTTCTATCATGGAATCCTTGTTGTTAAAGTTATATATATGAATTTTTATTGTTGCAAGCATGATGTTATTAATTCCACTTAAATATGTTCGTATGCAAATTTCAGTATTAAATTTATGAGGTATCAAAGTTTGATTTTTTTGTGTCGCATTGCCCATTTGGTGGTTCGGGATGTTACAATTTTCGTCCTACATCATGAGCTCTTTGAATTGATCTTCAAATTTTTTTCTCTTCATCATGTACTCGAGAGTTCATTTCTCGTCTCTCAGGTCATCAAATATCCTAAGGAGGTAAAGTAAGGTAAGTGATTTATGTCTCTAAGTAGTCATATTACATGGAATTCATGCACATAAGTTATTGAATTTTGACACCCTTTCATAGTCTAATTTCTTACCTTTTCATACTCCATTGGTTCCATGATCACATTTCATACCCTTTCTTAATCTCATTGTCACTCCATCATCATTAATTACCCTGACCTTGACAAACTTTGAAGAACTGAAGGAAAACTAAACTTTCTCATTCAAGTTCCCTACTTCCTACTAAACTTTGTTGGCTTCTTAAGTCTTCCTTCTTTTCACAATGAACCACATTTTAAAGTACAATAACAACCATACACTTGTAGTCTGATCTCATTAGATTGCAGATCCATACAGTGTTTTCTCCCTACCTTGCCAAGGAAAAAAAATGATAAACAAAAAAATAGAGAAATGTAAATTGGAAAATATGTATATAGAGTAAGAGTTCTAAAAATAAAGGAGGAATTCAAAAGAAAATAGGCAAGTAGGAAAGAAATCATTACATGTGAAGGATTGGAGATTATGCACTATACATCTTCACATCCGTCTATACCCAACTTCACTCGTATGAATTTCATAAGGCATACAAACATTAAAAGTGGTTGAAATCTCATGTTTTTATGGTTTCTTAGAGTATATGTTGTGTTTTCCTAGCTTGTTTGTTGAGGATGTGATAGATTCGATGCTTTTGAAAGTTTGTGTAGCTTGATTAGCTACAAAATTTGTATAGGTGACAGTTTGCATAGGTCATTTTTCCACACCATTTAAAATTTGGCGAAGATGAATTAAAATATTATGAGACATGGGTTTTGAATATAATATGACAAATTAAGTAATTCATGGATGGAATTTTTAGAAAATACATGAAAAAGGATGAACACGCATGTTTTTAAAGTTGATTTAATAAATTCTTGCAAAAGTCACAATTATCTTTCCGTAGCAGATTTGTAATTTGATATGGTTGCACGTGTCCCAAGACTAGATCCTGATTTGGAGATGGTTTTAAAACATGAACATATGATCATCCTCATATCAACCGTAATTTTCCAGCAATTTGCACAAGTTTCCAAGCATGAAATTCAAATCTGGAAATTTTAATTGAAATAGATTTAGATCTACAACATTTGCAGCAGATTCAGATCAATTTCTTCATCATCATCATCTACAACATTTTTTTCATCATCATTTAGCATTCCTACATCAATTTACAACAAATAATCATAACTTGGTTACAAGTAACACATATGTAAACAATTTTAAATTGTTTTTATTACAAGAATTATGAAATGTAGAAAGAATGGAAAAAATTGTTTGGCATAATTCAACACATAAGTTACAAATCCATAATCAATAGCATGATGATTCATGAGTGTATACATAACAATGATTTTCCAATATCCCTAAAAATATGATCATTCACATAGTCATAATTTGAAGTTTTTGCTTGGAAATCAGCATGACCAATCTCATTACTAATCAATAAATGTGATGATTGATTAGATGATTCGGATTTTCCACCATTATTTCCACCACAAATAATTAAAGTTTTAACATATTTCATTTGTCCACCCATTTTATTCACTCTTCTTCCAAATTACCCTACACCTTGTGACAAAAGAGTGAGTTTGAAGGTTGACTTCCTTAACATTGAAGGAGAACAATGGCACTGGGAGCAACATGGAAACAATTCCTTGTAAATCTTGAGATCTATGTGAATTGGCACAAATGGATAGAAGTGACTGCATTAAAGAAGGATATTTTGTTTATTCTTCAAAACTATGTGACTTGTTAGGGAAGGTATGAGTTAGTGTTCTTTTATCATCTTTGTTTACTTATGCATTTTGAAAAACATCATCATATCAATTTTCCATATTATCTACTTAAAAATTTAAATAAAATGGCTTTCAATATCCAATGCAGCTACAAAAATTGGAAATGATCCTCGAAAGATGACCTAAAGAAAAACTAAGGGTTTAAAGGAACAAGGTAATAAAAATAAAAATAAAAATTTTGAAGCAGCTAGTAATTGAAGTCAATGAATCTGATGAAGACAACAATGGCCCAAAATAAAAAGAGATTCCTTCAAAGATCAACAAGAAAAGACCAAAAGTTACAATGTCCTCGTCATCTATAGCTCCAAAGCCAAAAGATAATAGTTCAAAGATGTATAAATATCAACAAAAAATTTTATGATTATATCAAAATGACATGCAGTATGTATAGCTAGAAGACTATGATCAGGTACCATCTTCTTACAGTCCATCACCTTGTTTTTATAAGAAAAAAGACACAATGGAGAAATTAAAATAGGAAATTAAGGAGCTAGAAGTTTTGGAACGTCATATTAAGGATGAGAATTAAGTCTTGAAAGACTAGAACAAAAATATGTTGAAAAGGATGCAATATTGGTAAAAAAAGAATATCAAGTTTAAGAAAGCCAACAAAACACTTCAAGAAAAAATTATAAATTTAAATGACATGATCTTAATGAAGAAACCAAAATGGTCCATTGCAATGAAAAAATAGAGATCCTCATGCAGTAACTTGGACATCCTGATCCAAGCAATGGAGACCTTGAGTAGTAGAAGAATAATTCAAAATTTTATAATTTTGTCTTTGCATGAGGACATGCAAAATCCTCAGTGTGGGGGAATGTTAGACCCTGAGAATGCACTCTTTTGTCACCTTTTTCCACTTATTTTTCCTATGATATTTTTATAATCCTGTCATTTACTATCATGCGATCCATTTTTATCATTTTGACATGAAATCATGCCCTGAGCTATGAGGATTAAACATCAGAAAATTCCAAGTCAAAATGTCCATCTTTTTATATTTTCATGCATACTTTGGTAAAAATGACTTAAATGTTATAACTATAGAACCAAAACCATTTTGCAACCTCTCTCTGATTGTGTAGCTAAGTTCTGGGTCTATATAGATGTGGGCATGGTACAAAAAAATCAGGGGTTGGAGATAACTACAAATTAGTTCCAAAAGCTCATCCACATGTCAACATAGGTCTAGAACCCTCCAAGTCAACACAATAGTGAAATCATGGTTTTGGTCAATATGTAATACAAGTAGGAGGGTACCTGAACTCCATGCTTGGCATACTTTTGAGGATCCAGATGAAATTCTAAATTAGTATTTTGAATTCAAGTGTTTCAAGATGGTTATGTGTCCATTATATCATGCCCAAGTCGATAACACGAAGCTCCATCTTTTGGTCAAATATTTCTATCAACTCACAATAGTTTTCAGGAAGTGATATTGCTGTGAGATTTTGGAACAAATGAAAGTGAATCTTCCAATTCTAGGACATGAGGTTTTTTCCATAACAGACCTGTTTAGATTTCATGCAAGTAGTTTCCTAAAAAATTGAAGGATTTGAGAGATATTCTTGGTTCTTTAAAACAGTTTTTCCTACAATTAAATTTGTGGTCAGTTTCGAGATTCATGAGAATTGGATTTGAGTGATATTGCTTCATTGTATAAATATGTGATGCCATACTATTTTAGGGGAAATACTTTCTATCTGATGAAGGATTGTAATTGAATTATGAGATAATAAGAATTATTATTTTATTGCTAGTGTTAACCTTATGATTCAATTTTCTCAAAGTTCTTAATCACATAAGAGTTCTTACAATGACATGCTTTGTTAGGAACCAAATATCAATATAGCATAGAAAACCTCAAAATAATTACTCAACACGGAGAAAAGGAGAGAAATTCAGATAATAAGCCTCTTCGAGGGGGAAACCTCCTTATGCCCACATAAATGTACAAATACAAGGTGATTCCAAATGAAAATGTCTCCTTGGTATATATAGGAGACTAGGAGGTATAATTACAACTAATGGACTAAATCCGACATAAATAAAATAACATTACTAATGTAATATGCCCCAATTAAGGGGTAATAAGCCATTATTTAGGTCTTAACATGCCCCTCCCCTTGAGACAAGTGTTGTCCACAACACTTGAGTAACTTTGGATGCTTCTATATAAAAGACTCATCTTCCCAAGTGTAATCTTCAACCGATAGTTTCCTCCATTTAATTAGATACTCTGAAATGGATCTATTCCTCAGGTGGTGAATTCTTGTGTCAGTGATGGCTTTAGGCTCCAATATGATTTTTCCTTCCTCGTCGTGTTCTATAAATATAGTTTGAACTAGGATCTCGTCACCTATAACTTTCTTTAAGGATGAAACATGGAAAACTGGGTGTACTCCAATTTGTATGCCACAGTACTAAACTTTTGCAACACCTTATAAGGGTTGTAGTACTTTGGTGATAATTCATTATCCTTATTGGCTTGCTTGAGGGAAATCTATTTGTATGGTTGAACACCCAATCCCATACTTCAAAACTTCATTCACTACAATGTTGATCTTCCTGTTGTTTCATGCTATTTTGTGCCATGGTCAGGTTGTCCTTTAATATTTGGAGAACTTGTTGTTGATGCTCAATGTGATCTTCTACTGCTTGAACCTTAGATTTTTATTTTAGAGAATAAGTGATGGAAGAAGGGTGGTATCCATAGAGTGACATAAATGGTGTCATTTTTGTTGCAGTATGAAAGGAAGTGTTATACCACCATTCTGCCAAGGGTAACCATTTGAACTATTTTGTTTGTTTATCAGAGACAAAGAAATAAAGGTAGCCTTCCATAAATGTATTCACTATCTTGGTTTGTCCATAAGATTGAGGATGATAAGATGAGCTATGACCCAATTGAGTACCCAAAAAATAAAATAATTTTGTCCAAAAATGTTCTGTGAAGATGAGATCTTTGTCACTTACAATAATCTTTGGGTTGCCATGTAGCTTTTGAGCTATCTCCATGAATGCGGAGGCAACTATAATGGATTTGAAGGGATGAGAAAGTGCACAAAAGTGTGCGTACTTGGTTAGTGTATCAACAATCACCATGATTACACTCTTTCCTTTAGACTTTGGTAACCCTATGATGAAATCCATGGAAACCTCCTCCCAGCACTAACTTGGGATGGCTAATGGTTGTAAAACACCTGGGGTATTAATTGTTTCCACCTTATTTTGTTGGCAAACCAAACATTATAGAACAAACCTTTGAACATTGGTTTTAAGGCCATCCCAAAAAAATTCCTTCTTGATCTTATGGTAGGTTTTCAAAAATCCTGAGTGCCCTCCTGCTGAAGAGGTGTGCAATTCCAGTAGTACCTTTTGTTTGAGTTAGGAGTTTTTACATAAATATAAAATATCTTCATACCATAGTGAATCATTTTTCCATGTAAATGTATCTGATGCACTGGAATCCTTGGCCAACCTTTGACTGAGAGTCCACACTTTTTCGTCATTCTTCCATTCATCCCTTGCTTCCATTATCCAATCGGGATGGATGATTGAGATAGCACAGAGAAATGCCTCAACATATTCATCCTTTATTGAGAGTGCATCTACCACAACATTTTGCTTCCCTTTTTTATAGACAATTTCAAAATCATAACCCAATATCTTGGTTACCCATTTTTGTTCTTCTGAATATAGTATTTGTTCCAAGAAGTATTTAATACTATCATGATCTGTTTTGACCTTGAAGTGCCTACCTATTAGGTAAGGATGCCATTTCTTCAATGAATGTAGTATTTTCATCATTTCCTTGTCATAAATGGGTTTGTGTAAGTCCTTTCCCTTGAGTGGTCGAATTTCAAAAGCCAGGGGCCTTCCTTCTCGCATTAGGACAACACCAATTCCATTTCATGAGGCATCACATTCCACAATAAAGGTTTTTTGAAGTCTGGATTGGTCAAGACAAAAGCTTTGCACATCACCTCTTTAAGTTGTTCAAATGATTTAGTTGCATCTCAACTCCATGAAAATGCATCCTTCTTAGTTAGTGTTGTTAAAGGTGTTTCTATTCTTCCATAGTGCTCAACAAACTTGTGGTAGTAACCTATCAAACCCAAAAATCCTCTAAGATTATTTAATGTTTTGGGAATCGTCTAGTCCATCATGGCCTTAATATTTTTAGGGTATACCTTGACACCTTCATGAGATACAATATGACCCAAATACTCTACCTCCTTCACTCCAAAGAAACATTTGGATGGTTTGGCATA
>JZKD02S1422549.1:0-11129 GCA_000966675.3 Picea glauca | reverse complement strand
CACTGACCACATTCATGAGTGGTGTAGGCGACATAGTTTGTGCAAAGCGGAAACCACCAAGCAACAGTGTCTCGACTGGTTTCTTAGATCACTTGTCTCTCTCCTTGGAAAGGATGTAGCTTCCACCTTCCCTCAATTCGAAGAGGAAGCCATCAGTAAGGCCCAATAGTATGACCTCATTTATGCACAGTCAGGGTACTTATACACAGTACTTCATGATCTTCCAAAACCTGTGCCATTTGCCCAAGACAAACCTGGGATGTCTCACTCAGTAGACAAACTAATCGGTGCCACCACACACCATGGTCCACAACCCCAACCACCACCAATGTATGGAACACCTCAATACCCACCAACATATGGGGGCACTTCTTATTACCCCCCACCCCCTTATCAACAACCATACCCTGTTGCTATACCTCCACCCATCAGTGGACCACCACCGACACCTCTCATACATCCACTAATTCCCACAAACAGTGGTACTCCCCCAACATCAGCTTATAGTACTAGAGAAAGCACTATGCCTTCCTATGTACCTTATGAATTGGTACCACCACAAAATCCATACTTCCCATTTCCTGGTCCTCCACAACCCATGGCTCCCCCACATCCTCATGCGGGGGTAAATTTTGTTCGACCTTCTGCTGCTCAACAATACCAAAGTTTTGAACAGTTGAATATAGCCAACCCAAATCATCCATCGAACAATGCCAAGAGGAAAGGACGAAACAGGAATAACAACAACCCAGGTCAAGACGAGAATCAACCCCCACAACACCAACCCACTGGGGGCAACCAGAACCAAGGGAACCAACACCCCCAAGGGGGCAATAATAACAAACACCAAGGGCGAAACAATGTTAAAACCATCTTCNCACTTGTCTCTCTCCTTGGAAAGGATTTAGCTTCCACCTTCCCTCAATTCGAAGAGGAAGCCATTAGTAAGGCCCAATAGTATGACCTCATTTATGCACAGTCAGGGTACTTATACACAGTACTTCCTGATCTTCCAAAACCTGTGCCATTTGTCCAAGACAAACCTGGGATGTCTCACTCAGTAGACAGACTAATCGGTGCCACCACACACCATGGTCCACAACCCCAACCACCACCAATGTATGGAACACCTCAATACCCACCAGCATATGGGGGCACTTCTTATTACCCCCCACCCCCTTATCAACAACCATACCTTGTTGTTATACCTCCACCCATCAGTGGACCACCACCGACACCTCTCATACATCCATTGATTCCCACAAACAGTGGTACTCCCCCAACATCATCTTATAGTACTAGAGAAAGCACTATGCCTTCCTATGTACCTTATGGATTGGTACCACCACAAAATCCATACTTCCCATTTCCTGGTCCTCCACAACCCATGGCTCCCCCACATCCTCATGCGGGGGTAAATTTTGTTCAACCTTCTGCTGCTCAACAATACCAAAGTTTTGAACAGTTGAATATAGCCAACCCAAATCATCCATCGAACAATGCCAAGAAGAAAGGACGAAACAGGAATAACAACAACCCAGGTCAAGACGGGAATCAACCCCCACAACACCAACCCACTGGGGGCAACCAGAACCAAGGGAACCAACACCCCCAAGGGGGCAATAATAACAAACACCAAGGGCGAAACAATGTTAAAACCATCTTCCCTTGTTCCCTTTGTGGTGAGTTTGGTCATTACACTCACCATTGCCCCCAGATCGCTGATTTCAAATGGTTGAAAGACTNAGGATTCTCTTCCTCCTCAGGAGGCTTTAGTCATTCCTGACGTTCCAATAGTCGTAGAACCACTCCCGCTGGAGCCTCCTGACACTCGTTGACCCCAATAGTCCACAAATCCACATCCCCTCAGGGGAATAGTCCCATTTGGGATATAGTTCCCCAACCCCTCACTCAAATTCCCTTCTTTTACCCTCCACCAGGTATAGAATCTTTTCAGGTAGCCGCAACGCTCACACTACCCAATATGGTGTTAGCAATCCTAGTGTGGTATTTACACCCACCTGAGATGGTCCCTCAACCATCCCTTCCCCCATAGGAAGGCCTCCCCACGATGATACCCATCCTTACCCCCACCACCCCCCCACTCACTAACCTCCCGGCTATAGCTGGGGACGGGAGAAAGAAGAAAGAGACCACCGCTCCACTTCCTCCATGCATCCCACCACCTTGCACACTATGTGAGAAAGAGGGCCACCAAACCAACAATTGTCCATCACTACCTGAATTACGGAATTTGGTCCCCCTCAATCCAACTCCCACAACACCCTCCACTACTTCTAGTCCCACCACTATCACCCACCCTTCCAGTAGTAAAGGGTTGAGGACCAAATATGCTTGTGCTATATGTTCAGAGTATGGCCATTACACCCATCATTTCCCAGCACTACCATGCTTTTGGAAGACATTAGAAGTTGTACGCCAGAACTTCCATAACAACCCCAGTCCTGCTAAGTCCTCATCAAAAAATATCACTGACATCTGCTATGTCACCACTTCAGTCAATGAACATATGAGATGCCCTTTCTCTCTCTGCGATTCATTAGCTCATTTTACATACCAATGTCCTATGATCCTTGAATATAGGAAACGTCAATTGTCCCTACTTCACCAACCCGCAGAGGTGATAATTGACATTACCTCGTCACTAGAGGATCTTCATGTCATTTCTCCCGAGCCCGAGGCACTCCCAACGCCTCCATGGTTCTTCAATGACGTCTCTGAGGAGTTACCCCATAACCTCCCCAACTCTCCTTCTCATCCCCCTATGGACACTCTCCACCCAACCACCATGGGTACCCCTCAGTCTTCAATATATGTTTTTTGTCAAGTGAACCCTCACCATCTCCTAGCATTGCTCCCTCTGCTTCTCCATCTGGGGGCAACCACACTGTCACCGAGATCACTCCTCACGACCCCTTGTATTCTCGACATTTCCAATGCGACGAGGAAATACTTGAAGAGATAAACTACCCAGACTCACCCTGGGATGCGCTACATCACTGCACACTCTTCTCTCCATAGGACGGCCCCATGCCTCCTAACCAAAACCCCATTTACGTGGTCGAAACCAAAGATTTTATCCCGGCAGGGCCTATCGATTGGTTCAACAATCCCATTCCCACCCCTGATTCTTTTGAAGAAGGTAATATGGCCAACATTTCCCCCACCATCAAAATCAACATTTCCATTAAAAATGGCATCGTCAAAGAAATCATCATTGGAGTTGCTTGCACTCCTCAGGAAATCGACGCATATAAAGCCCTTTTCCAGGAATATAGGGATATTTTCTCCTGGTCATACATGGAAATGCCTGGCCTCGATCCCTCTATTGTCTAACATCGCATCGATACCTAGCTTAACATCACACCAGTTCACCAGAAACAATGACTGCTACACCCATCCAAATTCGCGGCTATCAAATCCGAAATTGAAAAATTACACGCTGTCGGGTTTATTTACCCCATCGCTTATACTTCATGGGTTTCCAACCCTGTACCCATCGAAACAAAATAGAGCACTATCCACGTTTGCACCGAATTTCATGATCTCAATAAAAAATGTCCCAAAGACCACTTTCCAACGCCTTTCATCGATCAAATTATCGACGACTACACCGACCACGAAGCTCTCTCCTTTATGGATGGATTCTCTGGTTATAACCAAATTCAAATCCACCCAGCCAATCAGTATAAAATCGCATTCACTACCCCATGGGGTACCTTTGCATATCGTGTCATGCCTTTTATCTTAAAGAATGTCGGCACAACTTTCTAGCGGGCAATGACATACATCTTCCACGATCTGGCTAAAATCATCCTTGCCTACTTGGACAACCTCACAGCTCGATCCAAGAAACGCACCCAGCATCTCGATGATTTACGAATCATCTTTCAACGGTGTCATCAGTACAACATCCACTTGAATACTCTCAATTGTGTGTTCTGCGTCACCGCAAGGTGCCTCCTTGGTTTTATTGTTTCCCAAAGTAGTATTACTGTAGACCCCCTCAAAGTTCAAGCTATCACCGAAATTCCACCTCCTCAGAATTTACGACAACTTCAGAGTTTACAAGGCAAAGCTAACTTTCTTAGACGCTTTATCCCCGATTATGCCATATGCGCACATGGTTTCCTCCTCTTACTACGTCACGACATCCCTTTTCACTAGGACAACCATGCCCAATAGTCATTTGACTATCTTAAAGCAATGCTTTCAAATGCACCTTTAATTAGTGCACCTGACTATAATCACGACTACATCCTCTACATATCAGCATCAGCTGTATCAGTAGCCGGCATCCTCGTCCAGATCAGATATGACAATCATGAACACGCCATTTATTACGTTAGTAAGAACCTCTCAGGATCACCCTTGAAGTATAAACATGAAGAGAAACTTGCTCTTGTAGTTGTCCTTGCAGTCCAGAAATTGCGCCATTACATTCTACTTCACACCACCAAGGTCATCGCAGATTCCAACCCTATGCAGTACTTGCTCAGCTGTCGCCAAGTTAACGAAAAATTCGCTCGATGGATCATTATCCTTCAGGAGTACGACCTTTATTTCTCAACACCTAAGAGTAAGAAGTCCCTCATTCTCACTGAACTTGTCATGGCCCTCCCCTCTGATACCACTAGTACCCACGTCAATATCGACTTTCCAGACGAACATCTCTTTTACATCACTTCGGATGATCCTTGGTATGGTGACCTTCTCGTCTACCTATGAACTCAAAATTTTGGTAACCACCTTTCACGAGATGATTGTCGACCTATTCGCCATCAGGCCCCCCGCTATCTCCTCATCGGAGACATCTTATACCAACGGTGCGTAGACACCATTCTTTGTCGATGCCTGACTATTGACAAGGCTGGCAGAGTCTTAAATGACTGCCACATCAACACATGTGGGGTCCATATTTCGGGTATATCCACTACTCAAAATATTATCTGAGCCAGTTACTTTTGGCCTACCCTGTTTCATGATTGCACTCATGCTGTGAAACGATGTAAGCAATGTCAGCTCTATGCCAACAAAGCCCTAGCTCCCCCCTCTCTTCTTCACCCTGTCATTACTGCCGACCCTTTTTGTAAATGGGGCATCGACTTTATGACTTGTAATACCCCCTCTAGAAATGGTCACAAATACATTTTTGTCGCCATTGATTACTTCACCAAATGGGCCGAAGCTATGCCCACTTTCAACAACACCACTGACACTACAACATGTTTTTTCTTTAATCACATCATATCCCATTTTGGAGTACCACTCCAACTCATTTCTGATCATTGGAAACACTTCGAGAATGAGATCTTCATCGAAATATCATCTCGGTTAGGCTTCTCTCACGAGTTTGCCTCACCATATTACCCTCAGTCAAACAGACAGGTCAAGGCAGTTAACAAAGTCCTCAAGACCATGTTACAGTGCACGGTGAATAAACATAAAACCAATTGGCATCATATGTTATTTTCTATGCTATGGGCTTATCAAACGGCAATGAAGACTACTACTGGGTTCACACCATTCCATTTAGTCCATGGGGTTGAGGCAACTCTTCCCATCGAGTGTGAAATCCCAACCTTATGCACCGCAATTGAGCTATTACCTGACACTGCTCCAATGGAGCAGCGCTTGCTGAACTTGGAGTCTCTGGATAAAGATCATTGATCTTCCTTACAAAACAACGAGGTAGCTAAAAAATGATCCACGGCTACCTTTGATCGCCATGTCAACCTTCGATCATTCCGTGAAGGGGACCTCATCCTGGCTTATGATATCGCTCATGATACCTTTGGCCACAGAAAATTTGAATCACTTTGGCATGGCCCTTACATTATCCAGCATTGCCTCACCAAAGGTGCATATATCCTGGCCTCTCCCGAAGGCCTCTCTCTCAAAGAACTCGTTAACAGGTTATATCTATAGAAATTTTACGCTTAAAAGTAGTCATTCTACTTTAGGTTATTTTCTTCTTTTTTAGAGTTTTTAATCTTTTTTCTCCTGCCCTCACATCTAGAATATCCCTTGTGCTATTGACAGATGCTTCCTCCACCAGCTTACCACATTGGTTACGCCGACAGCGCCAGCCGTTGGATGCAAAATCTCACTTCTGCTGCTTGGGCTCTCTACACCCCCTCACATGAAATGCTACATTCAAGCGACATATGTTTGGGGCCAGCAACCAAAAACCAAGATGAATACACTGTGGTCATTGGCCTCCTGGTCGACGCCTAGCGTCATCATATTCATCACCTTAGCGTCTTCCTCGACTCTCAACTAGTCGTTCTCCAGCTCAACAATGTATACCGTGTACGCGATTCGTGCCTCTTTCGCAAATACCTGCAGGTTAGGCTTTTATCTCGACATTTTGATTCCATTACATTTACACATATTCCAAGACAATTGAATCAAACAAAAGATCAAATAGATAACATGGTGTTAGATTGGCATATATCACATCAAGCTACACATACATAAACATCTCACAAATCCTGTCACAACATATATATAGAATAGACATTATCAAAATCATCAGCAAAAAACACATGTAGACACTAGATGAATGTCAAAATATGTATACTCATGTATATATAAAATACCATCAGGCCATCCAAATGTTTACATACAAAAATACATGTATCTGCAGGCCAATGCAACACCTCGGTACAAAAAATGGGCTCACCAGACTATATACAACAAAAACAAAGATATACATCATGGACCACTCATGGTGCCTCTATTGCACCACCACCTGCTCCTCCCTCAGGCGGTGGCGGCCCACCACCACTTGCCCCAGGCAGTGGTGGTCCACCCACAGGACCCTCCTGCCCTGGTGGTAGACGTCCACTCGTCATAGCAGCAAGCACTGTTGCTTGCCGCACTATGGCCCACCATGGTGGCAACAACCCCACACACTGCTCCAGGAAACTCTCGTCCTAGATGTGCGTCCACATGCCCTTCGGCACGTCCTATAAAATTGTCTCTAGATGACACCGTGTATCATCATAATCCACTCTGGCCATCGTCGGAGGAGCGTGTGATGGCCCCGCACTAGGGTCATCGAACCGACGCCTCCTCGCTGCCCTCTCTGGCTCAACTGGTCACCCCGCGGCATCCTCCCGCCGACGTCTCTCTCCATGCAGTAGTCTCTTCGACTCTCGACGAGCCAATGCTCTCTGCATCTCCACCTCCCGCCCACGAGGTGCCACATCTACACATGCAAAAAACAACAACAAAATATAGTATCAACATCTATATCATATACATATGGACTTTTATCTCAAAAAACAACATACATCAAAAACATGCACACCAATCCTAAACATACCTCGATGGTCAAACACCTCCCCTGGAGGTAGAACCATGTCCGGGTCACCCCGAAATTCCCCCCCAACATAGGGGTACCGAAGTATCACCTGCGACATCTGCTTCCATATCCATGTCGCCTCTGCCGAAAAGAAGTGGCCACCTTCACCATCACCGTGATGAATAAAAACTATTGACCACTGCCTCAACCGCGGCTCTCGTGCCCCGGACATCTCCAGTAGAACCCTTGGGCACAACATCGACACCCTCTCTAAAAACCAGGCCACTAGGATGGATCCGAAAGAAAAATCTCCTCCATCAGTGGACCGATAGTGGTCCAACTGTGCCACCATCCTAGCATGAAGCATCATCCCCCAAGAAAACCGTTCACCAGCCAATACTCTCTCCAGCACCAAAAGTTGGCCACCACTAATCTGCTGGGTCTCCAAGGACCCATATATCCGCACAATCATCGCTTCTATACAACGATGCACCAAGGAATCTATCGCCCCTATACTCACCACAGTCCCAGACATAAAGTCCCGACCTGAGCAGTATCTCTGGCCAATATCAGCAAGCACAATAGTCCTAGGCAACACCGGCTCCACCGATAGGGGCGTTCCCCGATAGGGGAGCCTAGTTAAGAAATAAATATCCTCCACCGCAGTGAAGGGGATCTTCTCTCCTCGTACGAGGAAGCAGTGCAACTCCGGACTCCACATCTGGATCAGGAACTGCAACATATACTCCTGTGCCTGTATCAATGGTCACTCAAAGAACTTTAGCAACCCACAGGTTTCCAAAGTCGCATGCATGTTGGGCCCCTCAATGGCCACGACGTCTCGCAACTGGGCCCAGTCTCTCGCTCGCCACCGCACTCGAATCGTCACCACGTTCCATGTGTAGACAACACAGAGCCCCATATCATCTCATGCAACCATCAACATCATAAAAAAGAATCATTTTTTACCCTTCAACCTTGCCTCCTAGGCATGGTTTTTGTTACCCATAGGCGTGCACACATGCGCGCATGTTCACTACACAAGCATGCATATATGCGCGCCTATTCATTACATAGGCGCACATATATGCACGCCTTTACACTGCACAGGTGCGCATCAGTGCGGACCTGTTTTCTTCACAGTCGCGCCCTTACGTGTGCCTTTTCACCATACAGACACACACAGGTGAGCGCCTATCAAACCCACAGGCGCGCACTAGTGCGCACCTGTTCAACTCATAGGTGCGCCCTTTGGGTGCACCTTAAATTCTCCCTATCACGCACCCATGCGCATATATTCAATGTACAGGTATGCACGTATGCGCGCTTATCACTAAATCGCCCGCGCATGTGGGGCCCACACCCCCTAAATACCCCTGTACGACCCTCCATACAAACCCTGCCCAAAAGTTGAAAACCTATTTCTATGCAGGATGATCAGACCACTAACCTGATACTCGCATATCCTCAATCGGTTGCCTCGTCCTCCCCGAATCTACAAATCTCCTCTGAAAAATTCTTGTCCACTCACTATTGCAGCAGGTACAAATGAGGTGGCAATGTGGGCCCTATAGCTATATATAGGCCTTTTTCCAACTTTCCACTCACCATTCTGGGAGCCCAAGGTGTCCACTTTTCAAACCTTCTCTAGCCACGGGATCAACATCCCGTCACCTACATCATAGCAGTCCCTGGGTCGCTTTTCATATTGAGCCCTCGGGGTGCCTTTTTTTTCATATCATGGTCAGGTACGCACGTGCATAGTCACATTTATCAAATACACGCTCATATCTTTGATTCTCTTCAGATGTTGTTCACTTTGGGTATTTGGTTTTCATGTGTGCAGGTACTTGATCATCATCCATCGATACAACCCCTTCAAGTATATACTCATCACTGGCATGTAGTCTTTTCTGCTGTATCGCATTTACATTTCCAGTCACACCCTCCGATATTTGCCTCTAGGATCCCCATTCCCGGATCTGCAGTACCCACGCCTCCATTTGCACCTTCGGTACTATTACCCGGTAGCATTCTTACCCACATGAGTTGTCTCATTCATAGCACCTTTTGGCACTTTTGACACTCATGCTATTCTTCATTACTCTTTAGGGATGGGAGTCCCGATAGTCTTTCATCATATCGCAAATCAACCACATACTCCTTCTCCTCATTTTTCTAGATTTCCCACACAGACTCCCAGATTATCTCTTTACGGTTCTATTTTTTACCTGCACCTCTGCAGCATCATGAGCCCTTCATTTCATCCACAATCAGTTTNGGAAGAACAATGCAGTGGCCGATGCATTATCCAGAAGGCCATCCATTTTTGCCATGTCTGGTATGTCAGTCGACTGGAAGGAACACTTGATAGTGGAATATGCAAAGGATCATTTTGCTTGTTAATTGTTGGACTGGAAAATATAGGATGACAACTTCAAGGTCATAAATGACCTCATCTATTACAAAGGATGGATCCTTTTAGCTCCTGGATCAGCTCTCAAAGTTAAAATCCTACATGCATGTCATAAATCACCAGTAGCAGGGCATCAGGGCATCAGTAAGACGTACATGTAGTTGAGAGAGAGGTTTGCATGGAAAGGCCTCAAGTAAGATGTGATGAAGCATGTCAAAGAATGCACTACATGCCAAGAAAACAAGGATGGGCACATGTACCCTGCAAGACTGTTGCAGCCCCTACCTATTCTAGAGAACAAGTGGGAAAGTATATCCATGGATTTCATCACCAGGTTGCCCAGAGCACAGGGGAAAGATTGCATTTTCATGGTGGTAGACAAGTTGATGAAGTTTGCACACTTTTTTCCCATAGCCATAGACTTCAGTGCAGTACATGTGGCCAAATTATTTTTCAGAGAAGTGTTTAGACTACACGGCCTACCCAAAACCATCATCAGTGACAGGGATAGCAAATTCATGAGTACGTTTTGGCAAGAGTTGTTCAGATTAGTGGGTATGGAATTGAATCCTAGTACTAGCTATCACCCTCAGATGGATGGCCAAACTGAGATAGTCAATAAATGGGTGGAAGGTTACCTCAGAAACTACGTAGCAGGACAACAAAAAGCATGGGTCAGATGGTTACATTTGGGAGAATATTGCTACAACAACACCCAACATATGTCCATTGGCATGTCACCCTTCATAGATTTATATAGCTATGATCCTTTATCATTTGTGGAGATTTCATTTGGTGACAGCAGGGCTTCGATGGTACAGGATTGGATACAACAGATCCAAAACATTCTTAGGTAATTGAAGGATCACTTACAAAGGGCACAAAACCAGCAAAAGGTCCAAGCAGACAAGCATAGAGTTGATCATACCTTTGAGGTTGGCGATTTAGTCTATTTGAGGTTGCAACCATACAGGCAGGCCTCCATTAAAATAAGTGGAGTGGAGAAACTGCAGCCACGTTTCTTTGGACCATACGGAGTTAGCAAGAGGATAGGGGCAATAGCTTATGAGCTGGAGCTTCCACAAGGTAGAAAAATTCACAACGTCTTCCATGTTTTGTGCCTTAAGAAAGCTCTCAGTCAACATGTCAGACCTATTGAGGCATTACCTCCCATGGATGAGGAGGGACAACTTGTTTTGATTTCAGAGGAGGTGTTGGAAGTTAGAGAGAAGAGGACCTGAAATCGAAGCATCAAGGAGTATCTTATTAGGTGGAAGGATTTACCCATTGAGGATGCCACTTGGGAGCAGGATCACGTGGTTAGAGAAGCAGGTTTGGAATTGCTTGAGGACAAGCAATTTCAAGTAGGGGAGACTGTAATGT
>JZKD02S1422538.1:0-11129 GCA_000966675.3 Picea glauca | reverse complement strand
TCCATGATTGTTGAAACTAGACCATTCACCTATATGGGCCATTACTCCGGCACTAAACAAAGTGAAACCTGGAGAGAATGAATATTCCCTAGGGAATGACTGTCCAAACCATTTCCAAAGGAAATGATTGTCCTACACCAACCTCCAAAACAAACCATTCTTTGAAACTACTCAAAACTATGAGCTTCAAAAGAATGATTGTCTAGTGAGGCAGACCAATCTTATTGAACACTACTAAGAGTGACTGCCAAGAAGAGACAATTTCCTAGACCATTCCCCCACATTGGCCATAAGGGGAATCATTGTCTATGGTACATCAACAATCCATCCATCCATTTTCATTATGAAAATGACCATTTGATTTGGACTAGTTTTTGAATTGGAAAATGCTTGTCCATCAGAAATATCAAACCACTTTCCGAACTAGAAAGGAACTGCTCATCCTGGACCATTATTTGAACTGAAAAATGATTTTGCATAAATCAATAACATATCAGTGCTCCCTCCCAACCTAGGAGTCATCTCTTCCTTTTTTAATAAGGAAGTCGTCTCCACAAGCTCCAGCTTGAGTACACAAACTCTTTCATCTTGGACAAAGGATTTACCAAAATATCTCCTTATATTCTCATTTGTGGAGATATATATATTGGATAACCACTTCTCTTTTTTGGACTTTATCACGAAGAATGTAATGCTTGATCTCAATGTACTTCAATCTTTCTGGAATGGTTTTCTTTGAAGGCTTCATATAGCTATGATCAATATAGCATATCATTGTTGGATTCATCTTTTGTTTCCTGCTAGCTCATAACATCGTGGCAAGGGTAAAACTAGAACATATCCAGGTAGTACTTCTTCTGCCATCATGAGAACTTTGCCATGGATTGGCAATCCATCATCTTTGAGTTTTGAGTAACGATTCTGATTTTTATCATAGAAGGTTTTCACCATGCTTTTGCAGTGCATGAGAGGCTATGCACTAAATTGTTTGAATCCATACAAAATCTTCTTCCATATGCATACAAGAATCTCTTTGTGGTATGCCTCAAAGTCTTGAAGTTTCTCTACATATGATCTTTGTTCAATTATTCTAGAGAACAATCTTTTTCATTCATCTGATGTAAATTCCAACCCATGGATATTGCGGATGATATACTAGCTTATGTAGAGGTATGTCTGGTTTATTGGAATAAGCAATCATCAGAGTCTTCTCCCTCCATATGGGAGAACCTCTAGTTCTAGATATTGCAATGCTTACATTCATAAGTCTTCCATACACTGTTTTTCATCACAACTTTCATTTCCTCTAGTTGATCTATTTTAGTGAGTTTAGATCAGGCTGGTAGTCTTCTGATTCTCAATGAAATGATTGGTTGTTCTCGATTTTCTTTCTCTCTTGGAATCTTCATGTTCTTCCTCATGTTTCTCTTTATCTCTTGGGTCCATGGAGTTTTATATAGATTCCATGCCCTGAAGATTCCAACTTCTTTCTTTCATCATAGGATCATGGATGTGGATGTAGGGATATTTTAAGGCTTATTTTCAAAGAAGGATTCTTCTAAAGTCAAACTGAACACGTACTAATTTTCATGGTTGATACCATGGATATATACTTCATCAAGTTCAATGGATCATAAGATTAGCTTCCTCCTAATCCTTGATTCATGTCTGAATGCATGCTCTTCTTTTGGAAACATATATCAAACTCCCTCCATACAATAGAGTCCACGCTTCCATCTACATCCTTATTGCCTTCTGTAAAGTGTCATAAGTCTTTGTCCAATTTCCTCTAGATTGCTGACTTTTTTCTGTCTTTATTTATTCTAGGTTTCTTAAAGATTGATTATGATTTTGGCTTATCTTGCAGTTGTTACTTATGTAATAGCTTCCACATGAATTGTTACCAAGGGTTGTTGATGTACTTCATCCTTTCATGTGTATTTCCTGACTTGTACTCATTGTGATAGAAAGTCCTCAATGTGTTGATCTTCCATAGCTGTAGTTTCTTTTGAACATATTATCTTCTAAGAGATAGATATGCAAGATATGTACATAAAACATGGTATGTACAAGAAATATGAAGAGTATTTTTACCTTGTATTAGAATAAGAAGTTTGTTTTATCCTTCTTGGTCTTCCTTGATGATTTCCTTTCTTCGATAATTGATGCTTCATGTGTCTCCTTCCTTTTCTTTAGCTTGGGACAATGATTCTTGTAGTGACCATAGTTTCAACAGTTGAAGCATTGTATTTCTGACATATCTTTCTCTTGATTTCGCTTTTTCCTTGTTCCAAACTTCCTTTTGTTCTTGAAATGTGGGATACTCCTTTCTTATGTTCATGCTTGCGGAAAATTCATCCCATGTATTGGGAAGACCACTGAGTACTATATTTACCAGTTCCTTATCTGAAATGATCTCTTTAATGGCTTGTAGTTGATCTCTTAACTAAGAGATTCTCACAAATTATGATGTTATGCTATCATCATCATTCATCTTCATGTCACAGAGCTCATTGTTTATACTCATTACTTGCCCAATGTTTCTGACTGAGGAGAGGTTTGTTAGGGAATCGTACATATTCTTAGAAGAATCAAGATGGGATATGTAGCGTCTCAAGTGGTATCTTATAGAATCCACTATGATACTCATGGAATTTATGTCGTTGTCTTTGAGCTTCTCCATAACTACAATGTTCTATGGTTCCTTCTCTTTTCCTTCTTCAAACTCTAGTTCCACAATATTTCCTTTCATGATATCCAATACTTTATTCTTGGAAAGGATGATATCAATCCTTGTCTTCCATGATCTGAAGTTAGAAGCCCATTCTAGCTTGTTTTCTGAGTTAATAGAGTAAGTCATGGTTGCTTTGACTTGTTCAACCCTATATTTTGAACAAAAACTCAAACTTGACGTCTTATCTTACTGAGAGTACAAGGAGATGCGCTAGGATAGGGAGAACTAGTATATATAGGAATTAGGTCAATATCTTCACTTAATGTTCCTCAATGAGAGGGTTAGGGTTTCGCTGCTGCAACAACAATTGGTTGCAACTGCAACTGAGCAAATCCTCCCAATCTATCTTCCAACGGTTAGAATATCTAAAGATAGTGTGGGACCATAACCTCTTAGAAAGTAATGGATGTGCTCGTTTAACCATAGAAAATATAGAAATATTGTTACCCAAAAATAATCCATAGCCACCCCCGAGCACCTTAACCTTGACAAAGAATCATTTTGGAAGCAAACCCTAGGCTGGATAGCCAAACAAAGGTGGCACACCTTTGTCCAAGGATAGTGCACCAAGCAAGAGTAACAAGAGTTGATCATAGAGTCTAAACCATAACCAAGAGAGAGTCCACGCCAAAACTGAAATCTCCTAGTTGTAGCAGATGCAACAACAACTCTCCTCCAAACTTGCACACAAACTGGCCAACTGTAGTCTGCACAAGTGTTGCTTCTGCAGTTCTGAGAATACTGGCCAGAATGAAGAATGGCCTCCTGTATTTATACTATTTATGAAAAACTTCCTGGGCCAACTTCTCATTCTGGGTACTAATTATTTAGGTTTATTAATCAATTAATTAGGGTTTCTTATTGCTTCCTGAAATATTCTATTCTCATCAGGTTTACACGTGGAGGTAAATACCTCCCGCAACTACGATAATATCAACACTCTGGACTAGAATATACAGAAAAATATTACATCCATAGTTTATTGTAGCCATCCGACCCTCAAATACGAACATTTATCATCTGAGAAAATAGAACTATGCAAATTGTTTACCCTACAGTTCTCAAAAAGCGGTAAGAAGATCGAGATGATTCATTGTTTCATTCACTTATTCATTGATTTGGGAGAAGAGATGAGATCTGATGAAGCCTTGATACTTCCTCCCACTCAACGACATGGTGTTAAATCCAATTTCCATTTACTCATGGACAAAATAACTTCTTGTACTTATTGCTAGATGACAACATGTGGAATTAGGTGCTCTCATGCGGACAAAATCGACATGATTTCAAAATTAAAAAAACAATCTATTGCAATAGATTATTGTGTGTGGAATAGATCAACCATCGATCATAGAATGGATCAATGGTGATCCTATTCAGTTAAGAGATGTGCATTCTTTCTGGTGCCTTTTTTAGTTGAGTTTCTTATTGGATTCCATCATTAGTTTGGTCTGGGCCAGCAAAGAGACATGGAACCAATCTTACCCAACACGAAGAATTTCTCCTTGGAATGATATTAGTGATTGATATATATTTTAAAGAAAATCACAGATTTGCAACTTGATTTAATCTTGGCTAGGGTTTTGAGAAGAAAAAATGTTGGAATAGTTTTCCAGGTAAAGTTATTTCTACAAATCAATTTTGATGTCTAATCTAAAAGCCATCATAAATCAGAGAATCGCTGACAACAAAATACGTGGAATTGTATTCTCTTATTTTGTGGGAAGGTTCGATTACTTATGAGCTTGATTTCTTATGCGGATTAATTATTTTATTTTCTTCAACACTTTGATTCCATCTTAATACACTTCAACAATACCAAATCATAACCGAATACAAATAACTATGTAGATAAGTAAGCATGGACATCAAAAACACATATACCCTGGGGAAACCCTATACAGGGAGAAAACCCCCAGCAAACGATATTCCTTTGTTGCATTAATAATGTATGATCACTTACAAATATCCACCATGAATGTTCTACTCTTAAAGATCTCTCCAATATGACTCTGACCTAACAAAGACCTAAGAGACCTTGCTGAAATACACCTCTGATACGCTGCCTCTATTTTTGATATACAACACTGATATGTTGTTGATATATGCGTCTGATATGAAACCTTTATTGTTGATATACAACACTGATATGTTTCTTTGGTATGTTTCCTCTTTATCATAGATATGCTCTTATAGTGCTTCTCCCTTAACTTTCATATCAAAAACTATATTGAAGAGAGGGGTCGACCTATTATTATATAGGATGAAGAGGAGAAGAGGAGGGGCTCGAAATAGTAACTTGTTTGCATGCTTTAATCATAACTCAACTTCATACTTTAGTTTGAACTAGACTTGAGATAGGTATACTCTAGTTCGAAAGTAGAACTAGACTTGAGACTTCAGTTACAACTCAACATTATACTTTAGTTCGAAAATAGAACTAGACTTAATACTTTAGTTACAACTCAACATTGCAGTTTAGTTCTAAAATAGAACTATACTTAAGACTTTAGTTACCACTCAACATTACACTTTAGTTCTAAAATCGAACTAGACTTAAGACTTTAGTTACAACTCAACATTACACTTTAGTTCTAAAATAGAACTACACTTAAGACTTCAGTTACAACTCAACATTACACTTTAGGTCTAAAATAGAACTAGACTTAAGACTTTAGTTACAACTCGACTCTTTACAAGGCAATTCAAAATTATGTTCATGATGGCTAATGTTACACGTGCCAATGCACTAGATCAATACATTTATATCATTTGCAATATTAGGAATATCATTTGTTTCTAGCTCATAGAAATTTTATATTAAAACTAAATTTTGCTAGATGCCTTGACTTTTTCTCATGGCTCACAAGGTTTGACTATGCTTACATAGGTTGTACGTTCCCCCTAAATTTTCCACTACTCTGTCTATGCTCACAGAGGTTCTATGTTCTCCCTGACTTTTTCACTAGACTACGTATGATCACAGAGGTTATACGTTTCCCTTGACGTTTTCATTAGATTCACATAGAATCTCATTCATCGAAATTTTTGGTTTTACTCAAGGAGGTTGTATGTTCCTCCTGGATTTTATCAATACCTCACAAGACTGGTTGATTCTCCAAATCTCCTTGGCTAGCTTCAGGGTGGCCCATATGGCCTCTCATTGGAGAATGACTTTCGATGATGCTAAATTTAACACTCTCTCTTACAAAGGGAGTCATTCTTAGTGACACAAATCTTGCCTCTCCACTGCACAAACTATCTCAAGGTCAAAGGCTTGGTCAGGATATCAACTACTTGCTCGGTCGTGGCTATGCACTGTAACTTTACAGTTTTTATCTGGACCAATTCTCAGATGTAGTGGTATCTCATGTGAATATGTTTTGACCTGTCATGAAATACCGAGTTCTTTGTCAATTTTATGCAACTTTTATTATCACAGTGAACCATCGTCATCTTGAGCTCCTCTCCAAACAACCCATAAACCAATTTTCTAATTCATACTACTTTCTTTCTAGCATCACCTGTTGTAATGTACTCAGCCTCTGCTATACTCTGTGCAATGGATCCCTTCTTCCAGCTTGACCAAGAGATCGTAGCATATCCTAAACTAAATAAGTACCCGTAAGTACTCTTCTGATCCACTGGACTTCCTTCCCAGTCAACATCTTCATACCCATGCAGAAATAAACCACCATTGGATGTATATATAAGACCATAAGTAATGGTCCCTCTGAGATATCTCAATATGTTCTTTGTTTCCACCCAATTTATTTCTCTTAGTTCAATCATGAACTGACTCATTGCAATCATTTCATAGCATATATCTGGCCTAGTGTGGATCATGTACATCAATGATCCAATCAGTTGCCTATACATGGTTGGATCCACCAAATTTGAACCTATATTAGAATCATGCAGCTTCCTCAGGTTGGTAACCATTAGATTAGACATGGATCTTCAATCCATCATACCAAAATTGTTTAGTACATCGAATCTGTATTTTCCTTATGCCATAAATATCTCGCCCTGTCTTTCCCATACTTCCAATACTAGGAAGTAATGCATCAAGCCTAAGTATTTCATCTTGAATTCTAAGGTTAGTTGACACAACAAACCTACCTCAACAAGGTCTTCTTGACCTCCTCGTCTTTGGATATTTCTATATCCCTGATCTGGAATGGATCTTTAGTTCCCACTGGAACCTTCAATAAAAATAAATCCACAGGTCCTTCTAGAATTTACCCCCGTGCGAACAAGAATTAGGCATGAACTTCCACTCCACGTGACCACTTACTTAACCCAAAAAGGTGTTTCGACTTTCACAACTTCATGAATTCTATTATGAATCCCCCTCGACTGCTTCGATTCCCAAAACCCCAAAAAGGGATAACGTGTCTTTAGCTCCCCCCTTTATGCTACTGACTTGTGACCTCCAGCCAAGTCCTGGGGATTCACCCCCAATTGCATCGGAATTTTGTGACTCGTGAGTTATAAATGTGACTCTTCTCCATTTCCCCAAAGTTTGAACTCGCAACTTCTTCTCCACAGATCAACGTCCTGAACCTCTTTAGATATGATGGTCCAGATTATGTCAGGACTTCGCATATCAAGGATTTGTGAAGTAGCTCTCTCCCCTTATCTAGTTCGAAAATAGAACTAGACTGGTATACTCTAGCTCGAAAATAGAACTAGACTTGAGACTTCAGTTACAACTGAGAATTACACTTTAGTTCTAAAATAGAACTGGACTTAAGAATTTAGTTATAACTTAGCATAACACTTTAGTTTTAAAATAGAGCTAGACTTAAGACTTCAGTTACAACTCAACATTACACTTTAGTTTTAAAATAGAACTAGACTTAAGACTTTAGTTGCAAATCAACATTACACTTTAGTTCTAAAATAGAACTAGACTTAAGACTTCAATTACAACTCAACATTGCAATTTAGTTCTAATATATAACTAGACTTAAGACTTTAATTACAACTCGACTCTTTAAAAGGCAATTCAAAATTATCTTCATGGTGGATAATGTTACATGTGCCAACGCACTAGA
The DNA here is from genome assembly GCA_000966675.3 of Picea glauca. Classification (NCBI taxonomy): domain Eukaryota; kingdom Viridiplantae; phylum Streptophyta; class Pinopsida; order Pinales; family Pinaceae; genus Picea; species Picea glauca. The sequence goes on along the minus strand of JZKD02S1422538.1, from coordinate 3,335 downwards.
TCAATACATCTATATCATTTGCAATATTAGGAATATCGTTCATTTCTATCTCATAGGAATTTTATATTCAAACTAAATTTTCTAGATGCCTTGACTTTTTCTCATGGCTCACAAGGTTTGACTAGGCTCAAAGAGGTTGTATGTCCCCCCTGACTTTTGCACTAGTTGGTTTATGCTCACAGAGGTTGTACATTCCCCTTGACTTTTTACCTAGACTGTCTATGCTCATAGAGGCTCTACGTCCCCCCTGACTTTTGCATTAGACTCACATAGCATCTCATTCATCCTGAATTTTGGTTTGACTCACAGAGGTTGTGCACTCCCCCTGGCTTTTTTCAATACCTCACAAGACTGGTTGATTCTCCAAATCTCCTTGGCTAGACATAGGGTGGCCCATATGGCCTCTCATTGGATAATGACTATCGATGCTACTAAGTTTAACAGTCTGCAAGCTTCCGTGTTTGCATTGAACATAAGGAATTGCTCCATATGTTTACTACTACAAATGGAATATTGGTATAACAACCACCGCAACATGCTTATAGATTCCTTCATTATCTGGAGGTTTTGCTTCATCTTCCTCTTCTACAAGCATAAAGTTTCCTTTGCTCAATCCAACCAGTGTGGCAACATGGTTTACTATTGCAACTTCCTCTATTTCTACAGAAATTCCATCTTTTGGGAAACCATCTTTGGTAGGGGCAAGTTCTGCTAGCATGTATAGTGCAGAAGAAATCTGTTTTTTTTAGTGTTTCTTCCAAGCTATGTTCTACCTTGGGACTTTCTTTGGTACATGCCCACCGAGAACTTGTTTTCATTCTAGTTTTGTCGATGCACCAAATTTTTACCATTGGCCAAGTTGGAACAAAGGCCTTAGTGGTGTTTGAATGATGTTCCTTTATTTTTTCTTTTTTGAACTATGGGAACCCAAAACATGTTATAACCTGTATAGCTATTGAGACTTATAGTGTTGATGCCATGTGTTTTGGCAAGAAAAAGGAGTCTGGGAAGCTAGTATGTGCACTATCTAAAGTGGGTATTTTGAAACCATATAGGTTATCACTAATGCATTTATTTATGTTGCCAAAATGTAATGAGTTTTGTAGACACTTCCTTGTAAGAGGCATTGCCTTGCTTAAGACTATTTTGAAAATATTTGTAAACCTTTTTTATGAGTGTTTTATAAAATCATGGAAATAATGTTTTTGAGATAAATTACACTTTTGTAGTGGAGATTGGAAACCATAAAGTTCCACCACTAGTGCACATTTGAGGCATGTTGCCTTAACTTTGAGCTTAATGATTATGAAGCATTGTAATGGTTGTTTAGCCACTCTTGAGTGAGGGGAATGAGAGGAGTTATTTTTTTCCCTTAAGACTTAAGTGGATTCATTTTGTAATAATAATTGTAATCAGTTGTATTAGGCGATTCTCCTAAGACATTTTGGCGATTCATTGTAAACTTGACCAAGAGTGTAGTTAGAAACTCTTGGCAAGTAAAGTACACCAAATATTGTGGTACATGTATCATCTTCTATAGGTTGCAAGATTATGCAGGTGTGGGATTCAAAATTTCAACTCTGAAGAACATAGGTGAAGGAGACAAGAGATGTGCCTTTCCAAACATTTTCTTTGCAACAGTTTCAAGTTTTGGCTTTGCATTCTAATTTTCAAGTACGTGTGTGAAGGCATCTTGAAAGAATGAGCCTTTTGAGGACATTTTCATAGAGATCTAGTTGATACTTTTGGATACCAAATAGGTCTTTGTGGGGAGGCATGATCCGGACAGATTTCCACACATGGAAGGACTTTAATGTTTTCACCAAGTTGATTTGCAGAGTGGTGAAGGTGGAAAACTTGTATGTTTTGAGTTTTATTTTCTCATCCATTTTATTAATGCTTTGTGAGGAAAAGGTCTCATACATTCTTATGCTTTTATGAGATTCTCATGCATTTAATTATTCTTTATGATATTTTGGAAAACTCATGCACTTAATTCTTTTTCTAAAATGATTAACACTTGTGTGGAAATGAAGACTCGCGTATTTTTCATTGAAATTTTAATTATGGAAATTGGCTTTTATGTGAGAAACCACCTCACACCAATTTTCCATTATTCTCAATTATAGGTTGAGAGAATCAAGGGCATGGATGAGGATTCTTTGGGTGGTTTTGAGACTTTTCCCATTATGTTCTTGAAGATAGTTTGAGATCCTACATTCATGGATCTTGTTTTTCCTCTTTTGTAATTAGATCCTATTATTGTGTATCTAGGAATTAATGCTCTTTCTTAAGAGGGAGTGAGGAAAAACTATATAATGCCTTATGTGAGCCCTTTGAAAGAGTGGAGAGTAATGGAGAGTTAAGTAGTGGGGTTAGGAAGCCATAGTGCTACTACTCCTAAGCATTTGAGAGACTTATTCATGTAAGGAATTATCCTTCTTGATGTATGGAGAGAGATGAGTGTGAGTAGTATTCTTAAATCCTCACTGAAGGAGAAGGAATCTCTTATGTAATCATTTATGATATGGTCCCGACATCTTTTGAATAAGGAATTAAAGTGATATATATGCAATTGAAGTGGGTCCAGAGACGTATCCTAGGAGAGGTGACCTCTGTTACCAACATTGGTTGTCTCTCTCTTATCTTTTCATGTGATTTATTCCATTTGAGTTCATGTATGTTGTGTATTATTGTTTTAAAATCATGGTTAATCATGGATTCATATGCCCTTTAATCCTTATGCTACTAAATCGTCAGAAAATGATTCTGGATTGAAAACTTGCGTAAAGTACTAGCCTGTTTTCAGATCAACTACTGTGTTCACTATATGTTTTTGCTTATGCTATGTTGATCCAACAACTTTGAGTATAACACTCTCTTAAATTCCCCAAATTTTCAAACTTAAAAATTGATCACTTGTAGCTTGTTTAAAACCCATTCTATGTATCGTTTATGGCTATTGCTCACCTTCCCTTTGGCTCATGTTTTCAAAAACTTGGGAAGAGCATGAAATTTTGACTGACGTCATTGTTGACATCAGCATGGTCCTATGGACACATGGTATCTTTATGTTGGTCTGTGTTGGTTTCTATGTGAAAAGTGGAGAAGCTAAGTGTAACTGGACTTGATGTGTTCTTGTGTGTCTCCAGTGGGTCCCCTTTATCTAGGTAGAAAATTAGGATTTGTTCTGACAAGTGTCATGCTCACATGCCACCCTGTCACTGATCTTTATCAGTTTCCCTAGTTTAACAATGAGTTTGATCCATGTTATGTTCAATTTATGGATAAGTATATGCTTCATATTTGATATGATGGGTGGTTTGGTGGAACGA
>JZKD02S1422537.1:156934-171665 GCA_000966675.3 Picea glauca | reverse complement strand
TTTTCACCTTTACTACACAAAATATAGCTTGTTTATTATGGAAATTTTATTCACAAAACCCACATTGAAAGCTAGGAGAAAAGAGAGCAATTGACCTTCAATACTTTTCATTGAATAAATAGTTATTAATTAACATCATTTTTGTATAGAAATCAAATCAAGATATGCATTAAATGAAATCTTTAAAAAATGCGAGCTATATGGCTTTGTATCATATTAGGGAATACAAAAAATATGCAGTCATAATTTGAAAAAGAAGCACAATTATGTGTGGTGAACCTTCGTTTTTCCACAAGAAAATTTCTCATTATATTAATATATATAATCAGTACACATAGTCATGTTCACATTACAAAAAAAACCATGCCTCTTTCCATCACTACCATAACCTCTACAAAACATAACTCAAAACCAAAAGGATTCGAGCTAGCCTAGAGCCACCATTGTGACTTCTTGAATAAAAAAACTATCAAAACTATCTAATAAGACCATAATGTATGAAACTTATGTAAATAAGTTCCATAATACAAACATACTACAAAACTTCAAAAAGGTCTCAAAACACTAAGACCAATATAGAAAGAAACTAGAACATATTGATAAAAAAAATTGGCCCTTCTTGATCATCATTCCACTAATTGTATGCAATGGCTTCAGTGCGCTCAGATAGTGCTTTTTTGATAAAATATCTCCAGCCTGGTTTTCTTCTCTATAAACATGGGAGAAATTAATGACTAAAAAATATTTGATGAGGTCCCTTACCTGGTCTTTCCAACATTCTACAGTAATTGCCTGCAGAGACCCAATATTATTGAGCCAATCAATAATGATTTTGGAATCCCCAATGACATGGAAATATGTGATGGATAATCATTCCACCAGTGTAAGAACCACACATGCAGCCATAAGTTATGTTCGTGTATTTGTGCCACCATCGCAATTAAGTGTCCACCTATATTCCATATAATCATTTAATTTAATAACACCCCCCGCTCCACGTTGTTCCCCATTCCTCTGTGTTGTGCCATCAAACCATCCAATAGTTCTATGTTGAGGCAGAGTATGGATGGAGTGCCTTGTAGTTTTCTGCATTTTCTGGGAGCTATAACAGGCCATAGCAACAATAGATACCATAATTACCTTTTCTGTAGAGAGAAACTTTGTTTCAAATATAGCCAGATTCCTTTCTTTCCAAATGTTCCAACATATAAAAACAGGAAGAGTGTGATAACTAAAATGTCTTTTTTCCCATAAATCAAAACATTCCCAAATTGTAGTACCAAACCACCCAACAGTTAGCTTGTAATGAGCTAACAACTTATCTCAAATATAACAAGTGAATGAACAGTAAAAAAAAAGGTGGAGCATTGTTTTCTCATTACCTCTACAGAGAATACACAAGCCAGGGTTGTGCCAACCTCAATTGCGCAAATTGTTCCAAGTAAGTTGTTTGTATTCGATGAGAAGCCATGTAAACAATTTGGTCTTTAAGGGACACTCCCAGGTACATAGTTTTTTCCTCACATCCCCAGTAATGTTCTCCCATAGATCTGTTGATAAGGCATTATAAACATTCTTTGTGGTTAACAAGCTAGTTCCATCATCACTCGTCCATCTTAACTCATCCTGGCAGCTTGTATGAGATATACCCGATTCTATCCAGCTTTGTCTATAAAGCTCCCATTCCACAACCAGATCTCCCACCAATCCTAGATCTTTGTTATCGATCCAATTGGAACAAATAGTGCCTTGGACCAGCACCTTTCTTGCTTGATAAAGAAAATATACATGATTAATATTTAACAAATTTATCATCTCAGGAGAGATAAAGGATCTCTTATCCAAGCCCATAATTTCATCCTTACCCACTAAGATGGAATAATCCGCCCCTAGTTTCCAAGACAACCAATGCAACAACAAATGTAATGCATTCAATAAGTTTCTCCAAGTTTGTGATCCAATTGGAATCGAAGGATCGACAGTGTGCAGACAAGAAATAATTTTTAAGTGCGACAAATATTTGTTTTTCAAGAATCATTGCCAAATACCTGAATAAATCAAACCATGCCAAAGATATTTAGCAGCTAATACTCTTGAAAAACAGAAAATATTTATGATCCCCCATCCACCATACTTTGTTGGTCGAGCTATGGTCTCCCACTTGCATAAGTGAAAGGAAGAACATTTTTTTCCCCTGAGCACAAATAGGAAAAAACCAACTTGTCAATCTGATTCAAAATCGAATTTGGTATATGGGCCAAAGCCAACCAGTATACAGACTGGATTTACAGCACAGCCTTAATCAAAATGTATATGCCACCCATTGATAAGAATTGATTGCACCAATGTCTGATTCTGTTCTCATATTTCTAATTCAGCCATAGCCAATCCACCTCCTTATATCGATCTATCTTTAAGAAATAGCCTAGATAATTAAACCCTACTTCAATACTTATAACACCAAATTGAAACATAACAATCAAATTATCAAGAAAGACTTGCGAAGAACCATAATGATTGAAGGTTGACTTGTTAACATTGATCTCCAACCCAAAGGCACCACAAAAGGTATATAAAAGAGAATGAATTTCTTGCCATTCTATGAGGGAGGCATTGGACATTATTAGTACGTCGTCCACAAATAGGAGGTGTAGAATTCTTATCAACCATGAGACTTTAATACCCATCAAATGCCCTTCCGAAAGCCTTTTTCCCAAGGAAAGGCTCAACCCCTCCATCACCATAATAAACAATAGTGGAGACAAGGGGCATCCCTGGTGCAAACCTCTCTCACTGCTTATGAAATTTGTAGCCTCACCATTTATCAAAATAGAAAAATTAGTAGATGTCACTGAGCCCATAATCCATTTAGTCATAATATGAACAAATCCATAGTGAAGAAGCATCAATCTAATATAATCCCAATTTGTGCAGTCATATGCCTTTTTTAAGTCCAATTTCAAGATAACCACATGCAGTTTCTTGGCTTTAACGCTGTGCAGGAACTCCTGTTTCATTCCAATGGCATCAAGTATCTGAAGGCCCTTTATAAAATCCAATTGTGCTTCCGACAAAGACTGAGAAAGAATATGCTAAATCCTCCTTGTAATTATTTTTGTAATAATATTATAAACAAGGTTACAAAGGGAAATGGGGTGAAAATCATGAAAGGATGAAGGACAATTGGATTTCGGAATAAGAGCAAGGAAGGTGGATTTTATCAGTTGGATCACTTCACCTCGGATTCTGGTATCCTAAACCATAGTCAGAAGATCAGGTGCCACCAAATCAAACAAGAAAAGGAAAAATTCGACTGTCCAACAATCTGGACCATGGATCTTGTCTTTGGTGAAGCCTTTTAGGACAATTGATAATTCCTCCAAGAATACATCCTGCTCTAGAGATGGGAGTTCCTCCTCTAATACCAAATTTGGATAAAGTCCGATAGTCTCTAGTTGTGCCCGAATAGTAGTTTGCCCTGATTCCTTAAAGAAAGATTTGAAGTAAAAGGCATCTCCATTCTTTATAGCTTCCTGACTAGAGTACACTCTTCCTAAATCATTTGTATTATCCTAGAGATTTTTTTTGTTTCTCCTGTAGCTCGTGAATCTGTGAAAACAATTGGTATTTTTGTCACCACTTTTAATCCATGTAGCCCTACTTTTCTGTCTCCAATTTTCTTCTTCAGCCAATAGAATTTTATTACGCTCCACCTCCATCTTCTTGCAGTGTTGTTCAAGATCCATAGTATAAATGCCAACATTTTTCTGTGAATGTAATCTTTCCAAGTTTTCTTCCAATCTGGTCAGTGATTCCTTATCCCTAATAATGATTGGCCATAGCCCAATATTTGACCCGAATTTTTAGAAGAGACATATTTTCGATGAGCCTTTTTTGTGCCTCAACAATTAAATCAAAACGATTATCCAGTCATACTTCTCTAGTTAGCTCAGCAAGGCTTTCTTCCTTTAACCATCCCAGATTGAATTTAAAGGGATACTTTATCCTTTGAAGGCCAATATCCATCTGCAGAATGATTGGTGCATGGTTAGAAATGAAAATGGAATCTACCCATGACCGATACCTCATCGCCAGACCAATAAATTCCTTGGCCACAAAAAATTATGTCTAGTCTCTTTGAAATTCTTGATACTCCCATTCTTCCATTGCTCCACGTCGGAACCAGCCCAGTCGAAGCCACATCCACTAGAGGAGAATTATAAAAAAGAACTTTAAAAAATACCGCTAATGGATCAATCAGAGATGTTGTTCCCAAAATCTCATCTGAATTTAAAGTAAAATTTAAGTCCCTAGCCAATATTAAGTTTGTATGAGCTAACAGACCCTTATTTTCAAGTTTTTTTCCAGAAGGTCTTTCGATCCTTGCAAGGACCATATACATTCAGTAGAATGAGTCTTCTCTTATCTAACAGCCTAGAACCTGTCAAAAAAATGTTGTCACAAGTGAGTACCATAGAGAATACAAAATAACGCAAATCCCATGCTACCAACAATCCCCCCAAGCTACCTACAGAACTAACAACACAAGTCGTCCAATCAGGTTTGAGGGAAAACTTGAAATCCCTTGCCTTTGCATCATATGTCAAAGTCTCTTGTTGAAAAATAACATATGTACAGGTCCTATACAAAAGTCTATGCATAGAGGCTAGTTTAAGGGGTCCTCCTACCCCTCTTATGTTTAAGGAGAGAATGATCATGACTTTGACCTGGCAAGGGCTTTGATTTCTCCAAGCACCCCCTAGTCCGTCATGGAAGGAGTAGGACATGAAGAATGGATAAGAGAACTCCCTTGTTTTTTGTGTGCACTTCTAGTCTTTAAGGGTGACAGTTCAAGCCACAAACCCTGAGACCAAGCAAGTTTCCTACCCTCCATGCCCCCTGTGTCTAAGGTGGAAGTACCCTTTGTGATTGATTTCCTCAAAAATACCTCTGAATTCCTTGAAAATTTTGGGATGGGAGCAAGACTAGTAACTTCCATAAGAGAGTGGACTAAGTCTTTGAGTAAAATATCCAAGGAGTGATCACTTGCTGCTAGTTCACCATAACTCGGTAACATGGGAGAGTCTTCCAAAAAAAAAGGATATTTTAGAACAGGGCTAGACTGAATCATAAGTTCAACTTGAGGAGAGGGTGTTTGATTTATATCATAAATGTTAACTAGAGGTGTAACCACCCACTCAGTAGTAGACACAACTACCTCTAGCCTACTACTCTGATCCTTTGTAATAACATTCACCCAGTAGTAACAATTTCTCCAGAAAAATAAGAGTCAAGGTGGTCTCTTTCCCAAGAAGACAAAGAGCAATAGATGGTAGGAACATAAAAAGGCAACTTACTAACAAAGTTATCATTCGAGGAAGGTGTATATTCCAAGTCCCATGCTCCCAGATAGTTTCCCTGCTCCAGTGTCTCCACCTCAGTAGGGTACCCATCTGTAACCAAATGTTCAGAAAGTAGCTCATTCGGATGTAATCCCCATGGGAGACGACAGTCTTTCTTTAGGTGTCCAGTCTGTCAGCAATGAGCACATCTAAACAAAACCCCTATATAGTCCAATCTCTGTGTAAACACCATGATGTGCCACTCTATCTCCAAATTGTTCAGTAATCCTCCATGCACGTCCACTTCCACTAGAATTTTAGCCATTCTCTGGTCCTTCGAAAGTAGAGCATCATCATCACACTTAATGAAGTGTCCCAGCACATTCCCAATTGTCTCCATGGATTTTGTGTTCCATAGTTGTAACGATAAACTAGGTAATAAGACCCAAAGATTCTTGTAATTGAAATATTTAGTTGTAGGGTCAAATTTGAGCCTCCACCTTTTTAACATAAGACTTCCACCTTCAAAAACCTATAAATTCTAAAGTATCTTTATTGTATCTTCAGGTGACTTGAAAAGGAAACCAAACCAGCCCCTCGGAAGAGTTAACAAATCTGGTAAATACCCTAGGAAGGGTTCCCAAGTATTCTTCATCCACTCAGAAACCGTCAATTTGCAGCGTAAATGGTAGGAAAGTCTACCTACCAGCGCGCACATGGTGAGAGAGGATGTCTCTTCTAGCCCTATATACATGCCTAAGACAAAAGAACGTGTCGTCCATTTGGGCTTCCACACTTGCACCGCAATATTTGGAGTATGCTTCTTTCCCATGAAACCAGGCGTTTGTTCCTCTATGGTCTGCTTCTTCCGTGATAAAACTCATTTACCACACACAAAAGATTCTTTCTTTGTATTCCCAAGCGTGTGTTCCTATAATAGTAGACCAGTGCAACCCTCCACTTTCAAGAAACAACCATGTGAGCCAGAAACCTCCTTACCACCACAAGGAAGAGTCAGAACAAACTTAAAACCGAGATTTGAGCCAAATTAGGAAGGAGTAAACGTATGTTGGGTTGGTAGAACAAACCTTCAAGCATTATGTGCACCATTAATACCACAGTTATTACACAAAGCACCAGCTGTTGATATTAAACTAGGGTGATCCCAAGGATCCCCTACTTTCAATCCCAAGAGATCGTTAACCTCATCTCCCATATCCACTACCAAACCTTAAATAACTCAAAACATCTATCCGATCAATACAATAATGTTGAATGATGTGGCAAGGATGAAAGAGTTACAGTCTAGGGGAAGTCAGAGCACTGAGACTTCAATATGATAGATGTACCAACCATAACGAATGCACAGTAAAGCTTGACATAACCGGATTAATGGCAGAGTAAAACTAAAATGACTAACTGAAGCCCTTAAAAAAAAATTGGCAAATAAGCTTCAGAAACTCCACTAAGCTTAACGAAAAGAACTAAAAAGGATACAACTAGACCTATAGAAAACTAGACTCGCTAAGACTAAAAGACCCATTAGTGTTACTACCATAGAATTAATAGAACCTGATTTAACCCTCAATAATATAGAATCCAGCTTCTTCAGGGTTCCCTCCTATTGGTGTCAGAACTCACTCCTCGATTACAGTAGGAGAAGAGATGAACGCCCATCAATTTAAATGTCACGATTTGCTGATAAAGGGTGATGAATGGAAGTAAACTCAGAACAATATCGTTCTAACTCAGAAAACTAGGTTGGAACAGCTAAGATAGGTGAGGTCTTGATCTAATTTAAGCCAGTAATTTTGCATAGTAGTGAGTAAGTGGAGGGAAAAACAAAGGAAATAAAGTTTGCTCTGGACATCCAGTCTTCCAACAACCTTTAAAAAGGGGAAAAGTCACAAATATGAGATCCTCTCATATCTGAGAAACTTCAAGAAAATTAAGATGCTGTAAAACTAATATAATCAAACATACATTATATAGTCATTACAACACCCGACTCAATCATCCATGCCCGAGATCTTAAGATTTAGAGGAAAAAGGGGAGGAAGATGTTGGCTTCCATTAAACAAGAAGTCTCAAATATCAATCTATAACCAGGGAACCAAAGGCCTCTTTAAAGATTTACAATTGGGAGCTTAGCTCTACCATCCATACCTACAAAAATACAAAAACTAAGTATATATACTTAGAGAAATTCGCCACCTTGGCAACAGGAGGGTAGTTGAGACATTAAAGTCCAAATTAGCATGTGCAGGCTCCTTTGGTCAAACGAGGACATCATATCAGCATGGCTTCTTTAGGAAAACCTACACACAGGATGATCTTGGGCAGAATGCCTACCAGAACCTCCATGCCTTACATTTAAGGAGTGAGGCGAGGTTTCAACGACCTCCTCCTACGTTTATTTACCTCTAGCAGGGATCAAGATCGAGGCCGAGTTGAATTGGCACCTAGAGAATGTAGCAATGCCTCCTATAGCTAAACGCAGTTCTTTGGCCCTTTACGCAGCTCTTTCTATCACCCCAAGTGACCACGGGCCATGACCCTGCGCTTATCTTCAAAGACGCTTTTTCCATTTCGCATTTCGACGATTCCAGGTGCAGTGGAGGAGTGACCCCCTGTCTTTCAAAGTATTGGTAACCAAAATGGAAATTGGACTTAATCAGGCACCATGTGTCCTGATTGGATCAGATGACCATGATCATTTTGGCATTTCTTGACCTGCCTTGCCACACGATAAACGTTGGCACCCTTTCCCCGGGCCTGTTTCCTTTGTGACCGGGCACCAAGACCGTGGGCCCAACTCCTGGGGGATTTTAAATTTCATGTTTCAGTGATTCTAGATGTAGTGGAGGAGTGACCCTCTATCTTTCAAAGTCCAGGTAGCCGAAATGCCGAAACGGCTAATCTGCAATCAATGGTCGGATTTGATTTAATATGGACGGTCAGGATGAACCTTAATGTATTTTGGGGATTCTCCCACCGGGATTACTTGTGCATATGCTCTCGACCCCTATATTGCAAAGTCCCAGTAGTTGAAATGGCGACTGAAATTAATCTCACGCCACGTATCCTTCAAGATTAATGGTCCTGATTCTTTCGGGAATTCTCCCACCGAGAGCTACAAAATCCCCGAAATGTCAACTAGTTGCCACCTGTCCCCCTTCTTTAGGACCTGACTTTCCATACGACCCTATTCTATGACCGTAGGCCCGCACCCAAAGGCACCTTCAAATTTCGTATATCGTGGGTGGAAGGGAGTCGACCCTTGTATTTCAAAGTCCCGGTAGCCGAAATGGAAACCGAACTTAATCAGGCGCCATGTGTCCTTCAATATCGGACGACCAGGATCATTTCGTGAGTTTGTCCATAAGAGATGAGCCCATATTCTAAACCTCATGCAACTCCATGGCTCTGGATTACCCGATGATCGTTGATCTGCTCCATCGATGGATCTTCACCGCTAAAAAGCAAAAAATGCCCGCCTGCTTGATTTTTAACTTGAAAATAGAGATTTTATGCATGTTGCGCTTGGGCACTCATGACTGCAACCTTGGATAACTTCATTTGATGGTTCTTAAGCCCCATTTCATTTATTTTTACACCAAGGGCATGAAACCAGAGAGAAACACCCCCCTTGCAAGAATTGGCGCTAACATTAGGCTCCATGGGGGATAGAGTCATCCCTGCGATGCTCTAAGAACTCCTTCTACAGTTCCAGTTGCCTTCTGTTGGGATATGGAGTTGAGATCAAAACACCCTACTTAAAAATACATGCTGATAAGTGAAAATAAAAGATAAACACACATGCTCCAAGGAGCTTATTTATGTATGGTCCTAAACTAATAAATTCCTTTACATGGGGCTAGGTGAAAGAAAACTTCCACCATATCCAATCAAGCAACTTCCCGAATAGAATCTCCTTCCTTCTGTCGATGATCAAAAATAGATGGTGTAACCATGAAAGTAGATGGTTACGCTCTTCAACTCCTCGTTACAGGCTAAAGTTGAGATGAAATAGGACAGCTCCAAATTTTGAAGGAAATACAACTCCATGTATTCCTTCACAAGCTCATAGAACCAGTGGCAAACTCCAGAAAATGGGCGATAGGCAGCCTCCTTTGCTACACAGTTGTTCATGTGTGGCTGAATATCTCTGGTAAGCATAGGTGGGTGGACAAATGACGTAGGTTGACTGATCTTAGGTGGTGGCTGCTCACTGACTAGCTCTGTGCATTCTATAAACTGCATCTTCATCTCCTCCTCCTCTTCTCCATGGCTCTTCCAAGGATCAGATTCATAATCATCATAAATAGGGACCATGAGAAAGCTCTGCTTGTTGTCATGTCATTCAGTGTCTTCATAGTGATCAAATGTAGGATAAGCTTGTTGCTCATCATCACTAGAATATTCATCAAAAAAGGGTTTCCCTTCATTTCTATGATCAATCTCCAGAATAGTGATCCCATTGAGAATATAACTGTCAAAAATATCAATTTCAGGGACAACAGTAACTGTTTCTTCTGGCTGTTCATACATAAGATTTTTCTCTTTAATCCTAGGTAAAAATATATCATGGGAAACCTCTTGAAGGAAAAGAGAAGAATTCTCTTCCACAACCATCTCTTCTTTAAAAAATGGAAGGTCTTCATCATCATAAGCCAGGTTGCTAGGAACATATTCTTCAACCCTATATTCAGGGGAGCCATCTACTATAGACAACATCTGCTCTATAAACTCAAAATTTTCACGAGAGGCATGTTGATCTTTATGAACATCTAAAAGAACAGATGTATCTGAAATGATGTCATATCCTTCCGTGCTAGGGATAACATAATTAATATCATCCAATGCCTCTAGATTTTCATAGCAAATGCTTTCCTCCACAGTAAAAGATTCATCACAAACATGGTCTTCAAGGCCAGCAGAGGCTTTATGAAGCAAAGAAAACTCATCACAGCATTTTTCATACAAACACTCAGCTGGGAAGTAATCGTTACAAAATAAATTGAAAGTTGTATGAAAACCTGTCAAATAATGGATGCTTGCAGTGGGAAGAGATTGACACCAATCAAGAGAAACTCCCTTTAATGAATACCTAAAAGGCTTAATCTGGACATCTTCATGCACGATATTAAGTTGATGAATAACCTCATGAAAGTCCAGTAAATGCTCAGTTGGTACCTCTGAAATTTTTTCTTGAAATTCAGGGAGGATATCTTCCCATTCATCTCTATCAGGCAGTGGATTAGGAAAACCAACTATCTAGGAAAAGTCATAGAAATCCAAGCTTTGAGCTAAGATATTTTCCATATCGAATCAGTGGAGTCGTCGACCGATCCTCGGATCATGGAGTCGCCAGGTGAAAATGCGTAGCTTTGAATGTGTCTGGTATTTTTTCACCATCAAAGGCCAGATCCTAATGTTGTGTCCTCCCAAGAAACTTCTCAAGCTAAGAAAGTAGCTGCTTAAACCTTCTCGAAAAATTTCCTCTGGGTCAGCTTTCAGGTGTGCTAAAAGTAGCCACAGCTAAAACAATGAAGTGGAAACAGTGGAGTCACCATAGTGGAGTCACCAGGTGCACAGTAGAAATCTTTAAGGGCTCTGATGCCTGATGCACCTTCAAAATTAGAGACTCAATGTCGTTCAATCCCGGAGAAAATCTTCAACTTCCTCCCCGACAACAGCGCCAGAAATGTTGGCATCAGAAGTCACTCCTCGATTGCAGTAGGAGAAGAGCCCAATGCCCATCAGTTTAAATGTCATGATTTTTTGATAAAGGGTGATGAATGGAAGTAAACTCAGAACAATATCGTTCTAGCTCAGAAAATTGGGTTGGAACAGCTAAGACAGGTGAGGTCTTGATCTAATTTAAGCCAGTAATTTTGCATAGTAGTGAGTAAGTGGAGGGAAAAACAAAGGAAATAAAGTCTGCTCTAGACATCTAGTCTTCCAGCAGCCTTTAAAAAGAGGAAAAGTCACAAATATGAGATCCTCTCAGATTTGAGAAACTTCAAGAAAATTAAGATGCTGCAAAACTAATATAATCAAACATACATTATATAGTCATTACAACACTCGACTGGATCATCCATGCACGGGCTCTTAAGATTTAGAGGAAAAAGGGGAGGAAGATGTTGACTTCCAATAAACAAGAAGTCTCAAATATCAATCTATAACCAGGGAACCAGAGGCCTCGTTAAAGATTTACAATTGGGAGCTTAGCTCTACCATCCATACCTACAAAAATACAAAAACTGAGTATATATACTCAAAGCAATTCACCACCTTGGTAGCAGGAGGGTAGCTGAGACATTAAAGTCCAAATTAGCATGTGCAGGCTCCTCTGGTCAGATGAGGACATCAAATCGGCACGGATTTTTTAGGAAAACCTACACATAGGATGATCTTAGGCAGACTGCCTGCCAGAACCTCGATGCCTTACATTTAAGGAGTGAGGCGAGGTTTCAAACACCTTCTCCTACCTTTATTTACCTCTAGTAGGGATCAGGATTGAGGCCAAGTTGAATTGGCACCTGGAGAACATGGCGATGCCTACTGTAGCTAAACCCGGTGCTTTGTCCCTTTGTGCAGCTCTTTCTATCACCCCAAGTGACCACAGGCCGTGACCCTGAGCCTATCTTCAAAGGAACTTTTTCCATTTTTCATTTCGGAAATTCTAGATGCAGTGGAGGAGCGACCCCCTATCTTTCAAAGTCCTAGTAACCGAAATGGAGACCGGACTTAATCAGGTGCCATTTGTCCCGACTGGATCGGACAACCATGATCATTTTGGTGTTTCAGGACCCACCTTGCCACATGATAAACGTTGGCGCCCTTTCCCTAGGTCTGTTTCCTTTGTGACCGGGCACCAAGACCATGGGCCCAACTCCTGGGGGATTTTACATTTCGCATTTTGGTGATTCCATATGCAGTGGAGGAGCGACCCCCTATCTTTCAAAGTCCCGGTAGCCGAAATGCTGAAACGACTAATCCACAATCAATAGACGGATTTGATTTAATATGGATGGTCGCGATGAACCTTAATGTATTTCGTGGATTCTCCCACTGGGATATCTCATTCCTATGCTCTCGACCCCTGTATTTCAAAGTCTCGGTAGCCGAAATGGTGACCAGACTTAATTGCATGCCATGTATCAGTCAAGATTAACGGTCCCGATTCTTTCAGGGATTCTTCCACCGGGAGCTCCAAAATCCCCGAAATGTTGACTAGCTGCCACCTGTATCCTTTCTTTAGAACCTGCCTTTCTATACGACCCTGTGCTATGACCATGGGCTCGCACCCAAAGGCACCTTCACATTTCATGTATCATGGGTGGAAGGGAGTCAACCCTTGTATTTCAAAGTCCCGGTAGCCGAAATGGAGACAAGACTTAATCAGGCGCCATGTGTCCTTCAAGATCGGACAACCACAATCATTTTGTGACTTTGGCCATAAGAGATGAGCCCATGTGCTAAAACTCATGCAACTCCATGGCTTTGGCTTATGCGATGACCATTGATCTACTCCATCGATGGATCTTCGCCACTAAAATAAAAAAATGCCTGCCTGCTTGATTTTTAACCCGAAAATGGACATTTTATGCATGTTGCACTTGGGCACTCATGACTACGACCTTGGATAACTTTATTTCATGGGTCTTAAGCCCCATTTCATTTATTTTTACACTAAGGGCCTTAAACCAGAGAGAAGCACCCCCCTTGTAAGAATTGGCGCTAACACTGCCTAAATCCAAATTTGAAATGGTAATCCGCCATGAAACCTGTTGTGTTGGTCTATTTAACAAAGACCCAGCTTGAACCGTGTAGTGAACCTACACGCTACTTCTATTCCACACATTAAACATACTTATATATAAAAAAATAGGATCACCAAATTATTCCCTTGGAATATGAAAAAATTCTAACCATATATACAAATAGAAGGGAAATAAAAATTATTATGTGTTTGACTATTCAACCATATTTGCAAATAAAATAAAAATTGAAATTATGAGCTAAGTGGTTGTACAATGACAATTACAATGAATGAAGGTAAAACTATTCTTTTCTTGGCTATCTAGCTATAGTAACTTTAACATGATCAAAATATCCTATATGATATTCATTGTTCAAAATCAAAACTATGCTTATTTCCCCATTCCATGCTTCCTTAAATATTGACTTTCATTTCTTGAAAATTATTGTTGGAAACTAAATTTAAATAATAATAATAATAATAATAATAATTACTCAAATTTTGCCTGCACGAGTGTAGACGGATTGGCAAGTGTCGTGTAAATGGAAGGAAATTTGTAAAATGAAGTCTCATGTTCGATTCTCACCCGGACTTACTCGTGCGCCATTCTTGTGGGCTGGGTGGTTGCACCTGGGGTTATAGTGGTAGCCACTAGGGATCGACCCCATGTCACACGAGTATGAGAACCGTGAAGTTTCCAATTCCCCGAGTAAAAAAACAAAAATAATAATTACTCAAATTTTCGTTTGGGTTCACATTCCCAATTTTCCTTTGTATTTATGGTATTTAACAATTTTTTAGGATAATGAAAATTCTTTGGGCACTTACATAAAACTAGATCTTGAGAGAGTTGAAGTCGGATATGTGCTGAGAGATATTAGTAAGGGTATTTTGGAAAAAATGATTCTTAGATAGAAAAAAATTAAACACACTTAGGGGTAAAATCATGAAGATGGGTTACACTTTTGCTTGTTTTATGAGAAAAAAAATTGTATTTTCACAAGTTTTTCATCTTCCGGCATACAAAAGTATTTTTTTTATTTATAATTTCACTTTACAGTAAAAACAAAATGTGTGAAGAATTTTGTTAGCTTTCCAGTGACTATTTTTCAAATTTATTTTATCACGATTTGATATTTCATTTTGACAATTGTTTAACAGTATGTACCTTAAACAGGATAGGAATGATAATGAGTAACTCTTTTTTAAAACAATGTATATATTATTAAACTTGTGTTTTTAAGAAAAGAAATATACTACAACAATCTACATAGACTCTATTTTATTATGACTGTAATTTTGAATCTAACTGATGAATATTATAATTTCTAGAATGTTTTGAAGTTGACCAAGTTGAAAACATTGTAGATTTTAAACACATGTTTTTTCTACACCATGTATCTATCTTAATTTTTACTTAAAAGTAAAATCTAAATATACCCTTTTGAAAATAATAGTTTAAGGATTATGAATATAAATTTTCCATAATTTTCCACCATGTAGTTTTAGAGATATGGATTTTTCATTTCACCGAATCATAATCTCACCTAAAAATATTATGTAGTGATTTTTTTTATAAAATTAAATAAAATTAGATAAAAACAATGAAAATGAAAAC
>JZKD02S1422537.1:112076-132557 GCA_000966675.3 Picea glauca | reverse complement strand
CCATTTCAGTGACATCCAGAGGTATAAAGAATGCTCTCCAAGGTCGTCTTCCACAACAACAACAAAAACAACATCCCCAATCCTCCTTCTAAACAATATAATATGTTTTTCACTAGCTCACTTGGTTAAAAGTTGTTTTATTAAGTAAGAGGTCTTGAGTTCAAATATCTTTTTTGTTACTTTTTTTGAAAAAGTTGATGCATCCATTGTAAAGTGCATTCACTTCAATTATAAAAGGGAATCACTATAAGTAGTTTTAATATTCTATTTTAAGTTATTTATTTTTCATGCCACTTTCATTATAAATTAGTCTTAATATTTTATTTAAGTTATTTATTTTGCATACCACTTTCATTTATAAAGTAACTTCATTATAAAAGTGACCCCTGCTTATTCTAGAAAAGTGGGTTACTTCATAAACAACTTATTTGCAAAGGTGAGACTATTATAAGGAGGGGTATCACCACATGGACCAACTTCTACTTGCCACATGGCTCTTTGGTTATCCTTTATGCCTTTTTCAAAAGGGAATAACTTTCACATCCGAAGTCCATTTTGAGTAACGTTTTTTTTTAAACAACATATTTTTCCGAGAGAATTTTATCTAGATGATCATAGTCATATTTTAAATCTATATTATTTCCATATTTAATATGGATTCTACCAGTGATATATTTCTTAGAAGTACCAACTACTTCTCATGGAAATCTCATATGGAGGATGTATTAAGAAGTAAAGGACTATACTGGATTACCCTGGGAAAAGCAAAAGAACCCATTGATGATGACGAGTATGCCAAATGGATTAATAGGAATGATGAAGCACGTGGAATAATCATAATTGTCATTTCTCTCGATTTAATGTTTCACCTTCAAGGACTTGATGCACCCAATAAATCTTGGGAAAATATTGCAGTTTTTTTTGGTAAACACAATATTAATCTATCGCACCAGATGAAAAATCAGTTAAAGAATTTAATTCCAAATGATTTTCCTTGCATTGAAGATTACTTCTCTAAGTTAAAAAAACTTAGACTTTTGTGTGGAGAATGTGAACTAGATCTGAAGGAAGATTGATGCATATATTCTATTCTTGCTAAGCTAGGTAGTGCATATTCTCTTTTTGTATCTACCTTCTTCGCCAAGAGGGAAGATCGAAGGATTTATTATAAATAAACCTCTCTTGAGTCCTTTTGTGATGCTCTAATTCGAGAGCAAGATAATCTTGTGCAACTTGGATTGATCAACACTGTAGGTACATCCAACAAAGCCTTAGTGGTCCAACAAAAAATTAAATCCAAGAATCCCAAGAAGCAACATCCTCGCCACAACAACAAGAAAAAAAAGGTCCCAAACCCTCTCACCCAACATTTTCTCCTACTAGTGACAAAGGTGCAAAGACCAAAAGTAAGAAGACTGGTGGAGAAAATTGCAAGTTTTATGGGAAATATGATCATGTGGAGTGTAAATTTTTTAATAAGATGGAAGCTTAGGAAGCAACGATGAACAAGAACAACATCAATATTGAATCTTCTTCTTCTAACTATTCTTCTCATAGACATGCACTTTATGCTTTTGGTTTTTCCTTCAATGCAACTTCTACTTCTTCTTCTGATGAGTGGCATATATTATGGATCATAATATCATATGGATAAGAATAAAGCCATATTTTCTTCTCTAAATGAATGTAACACCAAGAAAATATTTTTTGGTGATGATAGATCTCTTAGTGTTGTAGGGTCCATAAATTTTCAAATAGATACTAGTATTTTCAATGATGTATTATGTGTTCCAATTATTTCCTCCAACCTTCTATGAGTGTATCAAATCACTTATTCAATTGAAGGTAAATTCGTAGAGTTTCCACCTCACCAAGTTGTAATGAAGGATCTAAAATATCCTAAGTATGTCCTTGCAACTGAAATTGTTGATGATATTACCAGGTGTACAAGTTTGACAACTTTTGGTCATCTTATTTTCCATCAATTTTTGTTGTTCATGGCAATGACTTGAGAAACATTAGGCATGAGTTGTTTGGTCATATAAACTTCACTCATTACAACAAATATGAAATCAACATATGGTGACTGGTCTTTCTATTATTTCTTGCAAATATGGTGTTTTTGTTGGTTGTGTTCTCATAAAACATCACCGGGATAGTTATAAAAAATGTTCCTTGTGGCAGTCCTTGGCCTCTTAGTAGATTATTCACGGTGACTTGTATGGTCCACTTTATTCTCCTTATTTTTTTGGGTGAAAATATTTCTTCATTTTCATTGATGAATTTTCTAGATGCACTTGGGTTTACTTCTTAAAACTTAAGAGCGAAGTGTTTGAAGAGTTTTTGGCCTACAAGGCCCTTGTAGAAAACCAATGTGGTCATCAAATTCAAAGGTTAAGAACAGATAATGGAGGTGAATATGTGAACAACAATTTTACAAGTTACTACACTTCACAGGGCATCCAAATGCAACACATTGTTCCATATACACCACAACAAAATGGTGTTGCTGAGAGAAAGAAATACACATTAAAAGAACTGGCTAATTGTATAATCCAATCTAAGGGATTAAGTCTAAAGTATTTGGAAAAAGAGTTTAAATGTGAAAGTTACATAGTAAATCCCACTCCCATAAAGGATCTTAAAAATATAACACAGAAAGGAGCATGGAAGTAATACCACTAAGGGACATGAAGTTGTCAAGGTCCCAATGTGGAGAAATCCTGCCAACCGTCGGATCAAGGGGAGGAATAGGGAACGTTGTGGACCATTAATAAAGGGTCAATTGGGAACCTTCTCAACCATTCAATAACTATAAAGAGACAACATAAACACTTCGGTGAAGTCCTACTTCGAGAATATGTAACTTCAGAACTCTGGGACTCTAAGATATGTGAGGATGTAGGATGGTGCATTAAGTGTCGAAGTGTCGAAATCCCTGTGTGGAGTCCAACCTAGATTGGACAAGTCATGTATGCCACAATGATGTGGCATCATGGGATTGGTCATGAATTAAGCATGGGAACCCCCCTTATTATCAAGTCTAATATATGTGATAAATGTGGATAATATCAGTCGTCAGATCCAATGGTCGATAGAGTCTCTACCATAGATCCTCGAGTGGAAAGAGTCCTTTGGACTTAAGAACTTTGGGGAATTTTGTATACCTGCACAATAATATCGAAGGGGCCAAAGGCCTGTTATGCACGAAGACCGGATATATATCCTCTGCAACCTCCCCTCCAGCAGGGATGATTTTAAGGATGGAAATTTATTTTAAAATGTAGAAACCTTGGCAAATCTTACTAATCCTTCATATGCCAACTATAAATGTTTGGCGATATTTTTTCAAAAATATTCAAATTTCTAAGGATTTTACATAGTTTTTATAAACTTTTGGTGATTTTTAAGGTAAAATAACTTTATCCTATAGAATTTGGGCGAATCATTTTTAAAATAGCAAATCTCGTTTTTGGAAAAACCATGGAAAATTAGCCCATGAGCGAAATTTAGCCCCTAAAATCATCCATGCCCTCCAGTGGCCATTTCATCACTAGAAGATGATGAATGAGGTCGTGTCAGTTCCACATAGGATCATATGAATGAGGTGGAGCCACATGGGTGATGTTAACACATAAGGTTGTATGGGTCAACATGTATTTTTTTTTTTTTTTTGAGTCATAGGGTTCATGGAACATAGGTTTTGAAGTTACTAGGTTATGTTCATATGGTTACAGTTTGTTCCAAAAGGAATAGGGTTATGTTTAGCCTAAGCCTAAAGTTTGAGTGATATGATGATTTCCATGTCAGGATCTAAACCCTTACAATTCACACTCTTGTTTTTCTTCATCATGATTCTGACTTGTCACACCTCCAACCTATACCTGAGATTCCTTTTGTCACTATCCATCCGCACAAGGGTCAACTCAAGTTAAGTTTGTATGTTGCCAACTCAGTAGGAGAGTTTGTAGGGTACTCCAAGTACATTTTGCTTTCATCTCTAATAATTTATTTAAAGGATATTTTCAAAAATATTTTATGGTTATCAGGGCCTTCTTTTTAACCATTTTTAGGGATTGTTTCACCAAAATTTCTAAAAACTTCCTTCAAGTGCATGATCCATTTTGAAATTGGCATTGCAAACTCACAAATAGAAGTGTTGTGAACTGGAGGAAAGAGAGGGTTGTAGCTTGGATAGGTTGCAGACACTCATGTTCAGACTTATCAACATCCACATCATCCACAGAGCTACCATGTACTCTATGAAGTTTTTCATACCATTTTGAAAGGCTGAGGAGGGGGTTTGGTAAAATTATTGAAATTGGCATTGAGAACTGGCGTTGTGAACCAACAGACAAGGGCGTTGCGAACTCATTTCATGTAGCAGTTGCTTCTAAATATTTGATCATAACTCTAAAATTGTGATGTGAGTTTTTTTGAAATTGTTTGTGGAGGAGCATGATAATGGCATTGACTTGTTGGCCAAATTTTAGCATGACCCAATTTGGAATTCGAGAGATATAATTAAAACATCAGTGCGCTGCAAACTCTCTATTTTTCATAGTTGTTGGATATTCATCTTATTTGGAGGTTGTTACCTATCAAGGAAGGTTCGAATGGTCTCCTAGGAGTTATTTGGACATGAGGGACATGTTTTCCATCTCCAAATCAATTGGAAAGACCTGTTTCAAAAGGAATTTATCATTATAGACAAAATCCCAAAAAAATAGGAATTTGTTAGGCTTTTGTTGGAATCTTTTGTAACAAAACTCCTAAATGGAGGAGGATCCTATGTAAATCCTTGGTTTCGACCTCCTTAGGGTAGATAGATATTATTCACTATAAATGAAAGGGTTTTTTATGAGAAAAGGGTTGGGTTCATGATCCAAGAGAGGAGAAATATTGAGGAGCAGTTTAGTTTCTCAATTGTAAGCTTGAGGGCCTATTGTAATTAGCATTTCTACCATTAGAGATTCATGAGAGTTGTTTATCATATTGTTTTCTTTTTTTCCCTTTTCTTTTGTAATCTTCTTGATTGAATATATTGCAGGATTTGAGGATCAAAGGATGCCTATGATTAATGGATCCTTGAGAAGAAAAGGATTTGTTGTAGATGGCCTATTAGTCATTGTTTCTATTCAAGATCATTTTCAATCTATTCTGTAGAGAGGATCTATGTTAAGTGGATATTCTTATTTTTTTTTCATCTTTTATTCTTCTACCCATCCTTTCATAATGCTTTTTTTCTAGTAGGAAGCATGATTTCCTTTGATCTGCAGAATGTTATGAATCCATGCCCAATAGAATGCATTTGGAAGCATTTTGTTGCCCTCTTACTTTTACTTTTCTCTTGTTGATCCACCAAGTATAACCTATTTTAATCATTTAAATCAAATGGGTATTGGACTTATCCTCTATGCAATCTTAGGGTGACTTCTAGTGCTAACATTCTTAGCGCCGTTGTTGGGAAGTGAAGTGTGAAGCAATCTTCCCTGGGAGAATGACATAGATCCAACTGTTGATGGTAGACAAGAGAGGGACAAAAAAATTGACAATAATCATCTACCTGGCGACTCCACAATCAAAGACTCCACTAGAGGAAAGATTCTGCTGACAGAAAGATGAAAATATAGAAGGGAAAAAACAAGTATCATCTCATTAGTCTTCTCTATGAAATTTTGTTCTTGTTCATCAGTTCATTCATGTATTTTCCTTTAAATATAAAAAGGATTATCCTTTTCTTTGTTTAATATCATGGTCATCAACATTCATTTGTATATCCCTCTTTGGAAAAAGAAGGTCTCCATTCTTCATGTGGTGTAGATGTTTATCATGTCTCCTCATCTTCGCCTATTGAGAAAGATGAAGTTCATATCTCAATCCCTCCTTAAATTGAGCAGCCTTATAGTCATGAGAATAATGAGGTTGTTTTACCTTCTAAAGTCTTTTTTATACCTTGCAATCATCTTGTTAAACCTCGTTTTCATCCCACTACTATTCAAACTAGAATTAGAGAGAAAATGTTTTAACCTTTAAGGCTTCCATCTCATCTTCATCCTTATCCTCTTAAAGTATTTGATTATCTACCTTATTTTTCTGGAGAATATCATATCACCGTCGAGAAGCATTTGGGATATTTTGAGAACTTTTTTGATCAGTTTGAGATAGTGCATGAAGATGTTACCATGAGGTTATTTTCCAAATCCTTGTTTGGGGATGTTGCTTTATGGTTTAAGGGTTTGGTAGTTGATTCCATTAGTTCTTGAACTGAGTTATATTATGCATTTTCAAAGTATTGAGGTGAGAATAAGTCCTTTGATCAATACCTAGATGATTTTCATGATTTGAGGAGAAAAGAAGATGAAGCTCTGGCTATCTTCAATAAGAGGTTTTACAGTTTTTATCATAGCATGCCATTTGAGATCCGTCCTTCTAAGATTGCAACTATGGTTTACTACATAGCAGCTCAGCATCCAAATATTGTCCTTCTCCTGAGAGAAAGGAAATATTCATCATTAAGACGGTCATTTGAGGATTTTGAAAAAGATGAGGAGAAAATTTGAGCTTGCAAAAGGATTAGAGATCAGGCTTACCTTGAAGATATGCATGCACATGAACAACACAGAGTGTAAGTATGATTCAGATTTGGGACAAAATTTTTCAGTTTTTTCATATTTTTCTGTGGATCGAGATATAGACCATACTGGTGTTCATTTTTCAAATCAGTTTGAGCATGCAGTAAAGGATGATTGTATAGATAACTACATATTTTTAGTTGATCATAATCATAATGTTTTAGCTCCTATTATACAATTATCATGTGATCATTATTCTGAAGAGGAAATTGTCACTCTTGATGATCAAGAGTTTCTCTTGAAAGAACAAGAAGGTCATCTATTTTCCAGCAAAGGGGAATGTATGCATTGGTAGTCATCTTTAATGAATCAACATGATTGTGATCTTGGTTTTGAGGATCGAGTAGCAGCTTTATTGGAGTCATATCTTTCATATTCTCTAAAGATTTCATATTTCATCATTTCACCGACACTTGTCAGTGAGTATGATTCTTTGAAGGAGGTTCTATCAATGTTGTTATATTTATGTTATTATATATTAATCAGTGGCATAGATGGGATTATTTCAATCATGAATTTACTTGAATGGTTGTTATGGAAATTTGCATTTACTTGAGAAAATTGGAGATCTGGTTAGAGTAGGGTAGCGTAGGGAATAATATCACTTCTCGAGCATTTGCTTTTCTTAAAATTGCACAGTATGAAGTCAGTTTGCAACAGGTTTATCAGTTTGCTTGAATAAGTGGTTGATTTTGGAAGTGTTATTGAGGTTGGTTTCACAGATGACTTCATAGCCCAATGGATAAGGCACTGGAACTGCATGTTCTTGGAAGCTCATAGGGAGCATGTCATCCCCTATGGAGCCAAATGTTAACACATAAGGTTGTATGGGTTAACAAGTCTTTTTTGTTTTAATTTTTTGAGACATAGGGTTCATGGAACATAGTTTTTGAAGTTATTAGAATGTGTCCATATGGTTATAGTCGGTTCCAAAAGGAATAGGGCTATGTTTATCCTAAGCCTAAAGTTTGAGTCATATCATGATTGTCATGTCAAGATCTAAACCCTTACAAGTCACACTCTTGTTTTTCTTCATCATGATTCTGACATGTCACACCTCCAGCCTGTACCTGAGATTCTTTTTATCACTATCCATTCGTACAAGGGTCAACTCAAGTTAAGTTTGTGTGCTTCCAACTCACTAGGATAGTTTGCAGCGTACTCCAAGTACATTTTTCTTTCATCTCTAATCATTGCTTTAAAGGATCTTTTTAAAAATATTTTATGGTTATCAGGACCTGCTTTTTAACCATTTTCAGGGATTATGTCACCACACTTTCTAACAGCTTCCTTAAAGTGCATGATCCATTTTGAAATTGGCTCTGCGAACTCACAAATAGAAGCACTGGGAACTAGAGGAAGGAGAGGGTTGTAGTTTGGATAGGTTGCCGACACTCAAGTTCGGGCTTATCAACATTCACAACAGCCCCAAAGATACCATGTAATCTATGAATTTTTTCATACCATTTTGAAAGGATGAGGAGGGGGTTTGGTAAAATTCTTGAAATTGGCACTGCAAACTGGTGTTGTGAACCGATAGACAAGGGCACTGTGAACTCATTTTTTGTAGTAGCTTGTTATAAAGATTTGATCATAACTCCAAAACTGTGATGTGAGTTTTTTTGAAATTCTTTTTCGAGGAGCATGATAATGACATTGACTTGCTAACCAAATTTCATCCTGACCCAATTTGTCATTCGAGAGATATAATTAAAACACTAGTGCATTGCAAACTTACGTTGCAAACTCTTTATTTTGCATAATTGTTGGATATTCACCTTGTTTAGAGGATTCCACCTATAAAGGAAGGTTTGAATGGTCTCCTAGGAGTTAGTTGGACATGAGGGACATGTGTTCCATCTCTAGATCAATCAAAATGATCTGTTTCAAAAGGAATTTATCATTATAGACAAAATCCCCCAAAAATAGGAATTTGTTAGGCTTTTGTTGGAATCTTTTGTAACAAGTCTCCTAAATGGAGAAGGATCCTATGTAACTCCTTGGTTACGACCTCCTTAGGGTAGATATAGATTATTCACTATAAATTAAAGGGTTTTTTATGACAAAAGGGTTGGATTCATGATCCAAGATAGGAGAAATCTTGAGGAGCAGTTTAGTTGCTCAATTGTAAGCCTGAGGGCCTGTTGTAATTAAAATTTATGCCATTATAGATTTAGGAGATTTGTTTATCAGATTGTTTTCTTTTTTTTCCCTTTTATTTTTGTATCTTCTTGATTGAATATATTGTAGGATTTGAGGATCAAAGGAAGCCTATGATTAATGGATCCCTAAGAAACAAAGTATTTGTTGTAGATGGCATGTTAGTCATTGTTTCTAGTCAAGCTTATTTTCAATCTATTTTGTAGAGAGGATCTCTGTTAAGTGGATATTCATTTTTTTTCTTCACCTTATATTCTTCTACCCATCCTTGCATAATCCTTTTTTCCTGGTCGGCGGCATGATTGCCTTTTATCTGCAAAATTTTATGACTCCCTGCCCAATAGAATGCATTTGCAACCAGTTTGTTTCCCTCTTACTTTTAATTTTCTCTTGTTGATCCACCAACTATAACCTATTTTAATAATTTAAATAAAATGGGTACTAGGCTTATCCTCTATGTAGTCTGAGGGTGACTTCTAGTGCAAGCAAGTGCCATGTGGCCTTTGACAAACGATACCTCGAGAAGTTTGGGGAGCCATAAATTTTGACTCCAAACTCGGTTTTGGACGATTTTATAGTCATTGGAAAGCTCTTGGAAAGCATAAGGTAATGGTTCCCTTATTTGAGGAACTCAGAGAAGTTGTAGGAAGGTGAAAATTTTATACCCCATCCCTGAAAAGGGTACTTAGAGGGTTGGGTGTGTGATAGATTGGTATCAGAGTAGGAAACACCACTTGTCTTGCTTGAGCTCATGAAAGAGCAGAACAAGATTTAATAGAAAAACTGTAAGGGGCAGGGCACTCTAACCTACCCACCAGTAAGAGCTTATTTAAGATTTACTAATGAAAGAAGTGAGACATTATGTTGTTTACATGTTCTGAATCTGAACTGCATATTTTTTTATATGTGGAATAATGAAGTTAATTTTACCTTAATTTTTTTTTTGCATGTGTTGTTCATAAAATTTGAGGACAGTTGACTAACAGAAAATGTTGTTATCAACACTTAAATAGTCAGTGGATAGAAAGGAAATATACAACATAAATAATGGTGACACACCATGAGTTGGGGGAAATCTCCCACAATAAAGAAGAAGATTCTATTAAGAGGAGGGTGGTGGAAACCCCTCCAGATTTATCTGAAACTGTAAGAATCCTTATGGATGAATTACAAAGCTTCAAAGTAGACAATGAGAGACTCAGGAGAGAACAAGAAAATCAAACTAAAATAAATGTAGTCATGTTGCAAATCCTATCATACATACATAGGAAACTGCAACATGGACCAATGGCCAGTAATATGGATAGACATAATACTAAGAGAACCCAAAGTCCACCTGAGATAAAAAGGAATGGCCCTAAAAATATAAACACAAGAAGAAGAACCACAAAGAAGGCCCAACATAGATCCAAGAGGCATGCTGGCATCAAGGATTCAACTGAATAATCCTCTAGTGAGGGATATAACAACTCCAAGGAATTTTCTAGGAGTGAGACAAGATTACATTCTCAGAGGAGAAGAAAGAGGAGGAAACATTCCAAGAGCCATGACCCTGAAGAGTTTAAGAAATCCAAACTTCCCACTTTTGATGCATAGATTAAGAACAAGTAAGAAGTAGAAGCTTGGCTACTCAGCCTAAATAAGTACTTCAGATTCCATGACTACTCTAAGAACTTAAAGGTCTGAATAGCCATCTTTAACCTGAATGGAAATGCCTCCATCTGGTGGGAGGACCTTAGAAATGTGAAACGAATTCATGAGAAGGATTTGTCATGGAAACAATTTCAAAATTATTTTAAGAAAAAGTACCTATCTCAAAGGTACTATGATGAAAGGACTAAGGAGTTCTATGAACTCAAACTTGGAAAAATCACCATTGATGAATATGTCAACAAATTTCTTGATTTGTTGAGGTATGTGCCTTACATCAAGGATGAAGAGGTGAAGGTGCAACGATTCATTAATGGGCTACCTCAATATTATCGAGAAAAAATGATTTTGATGAACCCAAGACTCTAGAAGACACCATTATAAAGGCAAGGTATTGTTATGAGAAATTCAAGCACATGGAAGAACCTCATAAGGATTGGGAAAAGGAAATAAAATTGGGATTCAATAAGAAGGGGTTTAAACCTTCAAGGTTTAGGAACCATGGGAAATGCTCTAATATCAGCCTTCCTGCCAAAAGTGTGTATCATTATAATTTTTCATCTCCAAGTGGAAATAAACCCTTTGGATTAATCCCAGGAAAGACTGAAGATAAAAGGAGAGAACCATTGAAATTTTGGGGATGTGGAGAAGAGGTTGATACTAGATGAACTACATAAAATACCATACACTGGTCACCCTGGTTATCAAAAAAATGATCATAGCCACCAAGAAACTATTTTATTGGCCAAGAATGAAGAAGGACATAGCTGACTACTTGGATAAGTGCTTAGAATGTTAGTAGGTTAAGGTGGATCATAGACATCCAGTAGGGTTGTTGCGGCCCCTACCAATTCCAGAATGGAAATGGGAAGCCATATTCATGGATTTTATCACCAGACTACCTAAATAAACCAGAATGACGATATTATGGTAGTTGTGGACAAGCTGAGCAAGGCTTCTCACTTTATCCCCATAAATTCAACTTTCAAGGTGACAGATATTGCCAATATTTTCATAAAAAAATATTTAGACTACATGGCATGCCTAAGGAAATCATATCAGACAGAGATACAAAATTTACTTCAAACTTTCAGAAATTATGTTTGTTGGTTTTGAAACTAAATTACTATTTATTATGACTTATCACCCTCAAACTGATGGACAAAAAGAAAGGGTAAACAAAGTTCTAGAGGACATGTTAAGGATGCATGTGATGCATCCTCCCAAGAAGTGAGAAACATACCTACCACTGGTAGAGTTTGCTTATAATAATGGCTATCAGGAATCCTTGAAGATGAGTCATTTTGAGGCTCTCTATGGTATGCAATGCAACATTCCAATTAGTTGGAATAACACAGTGGATATAATAACACTTGGTCCATACCTATTAAAAGAAATAAAACAACAAGTAGTTTGAATTAGACATAATCTGAAGGTGGCTCAAGACCGACAAAAGAGCTATGCAAACAAAAATATGAATCCTAGGGAGTTCAAGTTAGGGGATCATGTGTATCTCCGGATTAGACCTAGAAGATGTTCCTTGAGAATGGGAACTTGTGCCAAGATAGAACCTCAGTTTTGTAGACCCTTTGAAATTTTTGATAGAGTGGGACCTGTAGCATATAGACTAGCACTTCCTCCCACAGTGAAGGCACACAATGATCAGGATTTTATGAGAAGAAAGAAATGAATACAAATTATTAAAATATGCTTAACAAAAAATAACAGAGATACAATAAAACTGGTTTTCTATTCAATAAGAAAATAAGATGAGACTGTAAAATGCAGCGGAAAACAAGCTTGCTGGAACGGTGGTGGCTTATCTCTGAGACGAGATGTGGCGACTGCGCTCATTCATAAGAAGATGGTTACAATGAGTCTCTAAAGGCCTTTTACAATAAATAGGAATGTCAAAAACCCTAGACATCCAAAAACCTAACCCTAGGAGATGAAGCGCCAAAAGTCATGTGGGCCCCATTTGGGTAAGTTAGTACATCAACTTCCCGAGCTCGTAACTTTTGCATACGATATTCGTTTTAGGCGCACGATATCCCATTGGAAATGTCTAACCGAGAAGAAAAAATTTTGACTGGCCCAGGGCAGTGTCTACAGTAGTCACTTGGGCCCCAAATCCCGAAAAAACCATCGTTTAGGGCCTCAAAACGCCCCCCGAAAGTTTGGAACCCGAAAAACTACCAAAAAACTACCAAGGTGGAAAACTTTTTTTCTAGTCAGTGGAATAGGTGGGTGACCACCAATATCCACCTGGATCAATCCTCCCTCCTTAGGAAGCAATGGTCTCCATTTTTTTGATTTCCCCCATCAGATGAGGAAATTTCTGTTGAATTTGGCCCCAGGTGAGCCACTTTCCTCGGTGCAAGAGTTGCCCTACTTTGAGGACTCGATAAAGTTGGATCCTTTGTTGTCAATTTACCTTGATTTGTGTGTCCACAATATCATCATTGAATGCCTGTTGCATGCAATCAGGGTTGAGCTTTGTTGGTGTCAACTTCTCTGCTATCTCTGAGGTGTCCAATAATGGTGGGAAATATGGTCGAAGGAGAGCCGCGTTGAAGATTGGATGAAGACCAAGGAAGGGGGCAATGTTTATCTCAAAAGCATTGTCACCCACAGCCTTGGTGATGGTGTACGACCCATAACAGAGTGAGTGAAGCTTTCGATAGGGACCTGTAAGGCATTCTTTCTGCAAATGCAACCAAAATTTGTTGCCCACCTCAAACTTATGTGGCACCCGATGTTGATCATGGCGTTACTTGTACTTGGCATTAGACTTATGTAGAAAATCCTGAACTTGTTGGCAGATGTGCTAGATCCGCTCAATGAACTAGGTGGCTTTGTCAGCTTCTAGTGGAGCAGGGGACGAATCGGTTGAGGTGGTCACAAAGGGTAGTGCAACATCCATGGGGGCCAATGGTTGGAATCCCAAACCCACCTGAAAGGGGTTGTGGCCAGTTGAGCTATGCAGGGCTCGATTGTAGCTATGCTCGACATAGGGAAGACTCTCATCCCATGTGCGGGGTATTTTGAATTGTACATGCACAGGATATGTACAACCATCTGGTTGATGACCTTAGTTTGGCCATCTGTCTGGGGGTGGACGGAAGTGGATTTGGTGAGCTTGGTATCCAGCAGTGACTAGAGGCTCGACTAGAATGAGCTGAGGAACCGACTATCACGGTCTGAGATAATGGTTTGTGGGATCCAAAAATGTACCCATACTCATTCAAATAAGAGCTTGGTAGTGGCTTCTACTGTAATGTTCTTCTTGCAAGCGGCTAGAATTTCCATCTTGGAAAAGTGATCAACAACCACAAAAACACAGTCATTTCCCCTCTTGGTGGATGGGAGGCTTAACATGTATTCCATTGAGATGGATTCCCATGGCATGTTAGGAGTAGGCAGAGGGGTGTACATGCCCTATTTCTTAGTGTTCAGTTTGACAATAGTGCAGGTGGTGCAAGACCTGATACACTTGACGAAATCCTGTCGAAGTTTTGGACAGTAGAAATGTTTCTGTAGCACTACCACTATCTTTTTGACAATAAAGTGTCCTTCCACCCAAATGTAGTGAGGTTCCCAAATAAGCTTCATGCACTCGCTTGATGGAATGTAGAGATGGATTAGACGACACAACATCCCATCCTGAAGATGGAAATTAGTGACCACTGAGTTGGCACCCAACATTTGGTAGGTGGTGGAGAAGTCAGAGTTTGTCTCATAGAGGTGGGGACATCCATAGGTCTCATGGCCGCTAGACTCTAGCACCATGGTGAGTGTCGCGACTAGAGATCGGCTGAGGCAGTCAACAACTTGGTTGGTACTTCATGTTTTATACTTGATGTTGAGGTGGAACTATTGTAAGTATGTTGACCACTTCTGATGGCGGCCATTCTTCAATTTTTCTTGGGTCTCCATGAACTGTAGTGGCTTGTGGTCAGTGTGGATGACTGTCTCCTTCCCAAGAATGTAATGTCTCCACTGGTGGCAGACTTGCACAATGGAGTACATTTATTTGTCATAAGTAGGGTATTACAGACAACATTTGATAGTGTCTCACTATGATATCCCAATGGGTTGGTCGTGTTGAGTGAGAACGACACCCACAACATAGTATGAAGCATCTGTCTCGATCTCAAAGGGATGTTGCAGGTCCAGTAATGAAGGTACCGAGGATGAGCACAAATGATTCTTCAAGTCATCAAAGGCTTATTGTTGGGACCATCCCCACACAAAGTTTTCCTGACTGCCACCCCTGGTTACTTGGTTGAGGGCCCATGCGATATGAGAGAATCCTAGCATGAACCTACGATAGAAATTGGCAAGGCCCAAGAACCTTCAAAGTTCAGTGAGTGTGGTTGGGGCTGGCCAATCACCGATGACCTGGATCTTGGCTGGATCCACATGCACACCATGTTGATCAATGATGTAGCCTAAGTAATGGACCTTGTCCATGCCAAAGGAGCATTTTTCCAAGTTTGCATATAGTTTTTGTTGTCGCAGTGTGTGCAGAACCTACTAAATATGCTACAAGTGTTCCACCCAAGTCTTGTTGTAGATGAGGATGTCATCCAGATACACCACTACAAAACTATTGGTGAAAGGTTATCGGATATCTTCCATCATCCTCATAAACGTTGTTGGAACATTTGTCAAACCAAAGGGCATGACCAACCATTCAAAAAGACCTTCTTTTTACTTGAAGGTAGTCTTCCATACATCTATCTATTCTATTGGGACCTGGTGGTAGCCAGAATTCATATCAATCTTACAGAAGTATTTGGCTATCATGAGCTGATCAAGGAGGTCGTCAATTCAGGGAATCGGGTACTTCTTTCATACTGTGATTTTATTCAGGAACCGATAATCAATGCAGAGTCGCCACATCCCATCTTTCTTCTGCACCAACATGATTGGGCTCCCACAAGGCAATGATTTGGGAAGGATGTGCCCCTTGTGGAGAAGTTATTGGATTTGCCTTTTGATATCCTCATTTTATAATAGGGAGCAGTGATAGACTGGCCCATTGGGTAGCGGTTCTCTTGGGATCAGATTGATGGGATGCTTGACCTGGCAATGCAGAGGTACCCTGATATGAGAGGAGAAGATATATGAGTATTCTTCTAGGACCTTATCCACTTGCTTCTATTGTGTGGAGAGATCAGTTGTGGGGGCCCTTCATGTGGCTGCGATATTTCGCTCACTCTGAGAGAGAATCATGAAGAAGACAAATTTCTCGGTCTGAGAGATGACCTTCCTGCATTTCTTAGCAGAGATCAAGGAAATAGCACTAGGAGGGACTACTTGAGGTATCCTATACAATTTCTTGTTCAAAGTAATAATAACACTGCGAGGCCTAGACTCATATAGAGCATGACATTTCCATAAATAAGGTTGTCTGAAAATAACATTACAAACTTCGAGAGGATCAACGTCACATAATACCTCGTCTTTGAAGGGCTTGATTTCGTACAACAACCAAAACTTTTGGTTGACATGGAGATCGCTTCCTTGGTGGAGCCATCCAATGGTGTAGGGTTGTGGGTGTGGCATTGTCGGCACGACCAAATGCTTGATGACCTCTGCTGAGATGAGGTTATTTTGGCTACTGCTATCAACCATGAAGTGCAGCAGGGTTCCTTTTGCCCACATCTATGAATGGAAGATGCGCTCTCCTTCTTCTAGCTCGTCTGGTTCACCAGGTTGGATCTTGGTGGTAGAAATGGTGGCACTGGGTTCCGCATCAATGATCTATCTTCCCCTTTCTGGTTCTGACTCAGAGTTAGAACCCACATCTAATTCAGAGGCTTTCACTTCGACCACTAGTGATTGCTTTGAGCAGTAGTCAGTAGTGTTATGCCAAGGGCTCTTATGGAAGTCGCACCATTTCTTGGTATATTTCTTTGTCTTTCCGGTGTCCTTCTTTGATTCCAGCTTGGAGTGGTCATCCTGATACTGTCCATATTTTCTCTGTCCTTTATTCTATGGGTTGGGGCCTCCCTTTCCTAGATTTTTCTATGAGGGGTTCCCAGGCCCAAATTGTCGTGTCTTTTGTTTGAGCTTCTGCTCAATTTTGACGGAATATCGATAGGTCGCGCCCAAGGACGAGATGTACAGAAATTCCATTTCAACCTATATGTATCTATGTAGAGCACTGCGATACTTGAGCACCAGATGTCCCTCTGAATATTCGATACCCATCTTGGTGTGCAAGGTATGGAAGATATTTGTGAACTCTGGTACTGCTTGGTCTCTTTCTTGCTGCAGTGTGGTCCATTTGGTATACAAGTCATCATAACTTCCAACATGGTAGTATTGTTCCTTAATAGCATCCTTGAAGGATTCCCAAGTGTCTGTGAATGTAAATAATGAGGGTTCCTTTGTTTCCTTTTGCTCACAGAAATATTCCCACCAATATTTGACATGGGGAGCGACTTTGAGGAGCACAAAAGTAATCTTTTCTCTATTTGAAAAGTTATTGACAAAAAAATACCCTTCTAGTAGATTGAACCACTTGTTTACATCATCTGCATCTATCTAACCTTCAACTATAGGAATATAGAAGTTGATTTGTACCTTGAATGGGGTGGCACCTCTGCTCGAGGAACATGTGTCGCCCATTGGTAGCCGCAGAATTATTTGCGCGAAAATATCCATCATCTCATTTCTCTGCTGCGTGAGGGATTCCTCAAGAAATTTTTTGAAAGGATTTCCTATCCCATCATCTTTCTTTTCTCCTGCCATGAGAGGTCGCTTGGGCGTGCGAGATATTTTGTTCTCAAGATAAACAAGCTCAAGACCCAATTATTTGTACCCTGACCTCATTGGGGACATGCATTAAGATGACAAGGAGAAGACCTCTCTGATACCACTAATATGGATTTTATGAGTAGAACGAAATGAATATAGATTATTAAATGATGCTTAAAAAAAAATAAGAAGGATACAGTAAAACTGGTTTTCTATTCAATAAGGAAATAAGATGAAATTGTAAAATGCAGCGAAAAACAAGCTTGTTGGAATGGTGGCGGCTTATCTCTGAGAAGAGATGTGATGGCTACGCTCATTCGCAAGAAGATGGTTACAATGAGGCTCTGAAGTCATTTTACAATAAACAGGAATGTCAAAAACCCTAGACATTCGAAAACCTAACCCTAGAAGATGAAGTGCCAAAATTCATGTGGGCCCCGTTTGGGTAAGTTAGTACATCAACTTCCCGGGGTCGTAACTTTTCCATACAATCTTCATTTTAGGCACACAATAGCCCATTAGAAAGGTCTAACCGAGAAGAACAATTTTTAACTAGCCCAGGCTAGTGCATTGGGAAAGCACCTGGGCACCAAATCCCCAAAAACATCGTTTAGGGCCTCAAAACGGCCCTAGAAGTTTGGAACCCAAAAAACTGCAGAAAAACTGCCAAGGTGGAAAATTATTTTTCGAGCTAGTGAAATAGGTGGGTGGCCACTGATATCCACCTAGATAACACAATGTTTTCCATGTTTCACTATTGACGAAGTATGTACATGATTCTAATCATATAATTCACCGGTCTTTGATCCAGGTGGAACTAGAGGGCGAATTCATACCAGAACCCCAATGCTTACTAGACAGGAAGGAAATTCCACCCAGGAATAGAACCATTGCACAGAACAATGTGAAATGAAAACACTTTGGTCCAGATGAAGCTACATGGGAATTGGAGGATGCCATAAAATAAGCATACATGTTTTTGTTCATTGTTGTACATAAAGACCAGAATGGAAGGTAGAACATCGAGAACAATGTTCCTTTAAGGGGGAGGGGATTGTAATACCCATGTTTCCCCCAACTTGTAAATATAATTATAATTGTATAAAATGCTATGGACAGATCCATCGTGAGAATTTTGGAAATACATTGAACCTTTTTTATTAAAGTTATTGCATATATGTGTGTGTGTGTGTGTGTGTGTTTCTGTTATTAAAATAAATAAAAAATGGAAAATTGTGTTGTAACTACTGAAAGGAGGTGGCTAGTATGGATCATAATGCATGAGAGGGGATGGTAAGGGAACCAATGATGGTTGAGATGACCCTACCAGACCAACACATTGATGTATATAAATTTCTTAGACCCAGAACAATCTTCTAGTATAAAAAAATTTAATTATCAGTCAAGTTGGTAGTTGGGAAGTCTTCCTAAAGAGTATATGAGGAGATGGGCACAGTACCCATCTGGGAACTTCCTAATCTGACCCATGAAATCTTGCTGCAAAAGGAAAGAAAAGTCAAGAAAATTGTGGGCAAGAAGACCATGGGGTGATCAAAATCTGGACCAGGGGTCAAATTTTAGCTCAAAAATCAGCGTTCTCAGAATTGCCTCAAAACGAATGTGAGCATAGACCTCATTGTCATGAATCCAATGCAATTCGTTTCGTCTCAAACGGACATCGGGAGCGAGAGATATTGCAATCTGTTCGAATCGTCAAACAGGGAAAAAAATGGATGTTGATTGTGCAGTCCGTACAGTCCATATGGATGATGACGTGGCATGTTGTATGCTGACATGGCAGAGGTGATGTGTCTTGACCATACATCCATATGATGATGTGGAAGATTTTGGTTGGCAGTTGAGGGCGAATGGTATCTTGACACGTGGCATTGTTTGGTCAAATGATTGGGTGCCACTTGGCCCAATCATGGGCTGCCACGTGGCACCCCTTTATTGGCTTATGGTTTGTTGTTCAAAATTTTACAGTCCACCGGATTCGAACCGTGGACCTCTCCCTTTACCAAAGCCTTCACCAATTCTGTTTTTCCAACACGTCATGCTTTGTGTCTTGGTATATGAACGGGTTTAAATATATTTAAATTAACATATTGTAATGTGTGGCGGGGGGTTGGGCCAGGGTTTAGCCCCGACCTGAGGTTTTATTGTGTCACACATATGACCATGCCTTTAAAGTTGCGTGGGAGTATTTCACATATGGTTTTAAATGTATGACCCATGGTCATATCATTTGTTATATGACTGTATATATATGTATCGCACGGGAATAAACCATAACCCAAAACCCCGGTCGTATGGGATATATATAATATGACCATGCCCTATGTGGATTGGTGTGCATGGGGTTTTTTAACATATATATAAGCCTGTGGGTATATTGTAGCGCCATATGACCCTGTCTCTTTGCACGCGGGGTTTTGATTTTCCAGTGTTAGCCCCCTTTTGTTTATGCGCGAGGTCATATGACCCACCATATGCCCAGGTGCTAGGCGGTTAGGGGCTGGAGGTGCCTTAAACGTCCTACGGTTTGCACCATTGGTGCGGTTGTGCCCAGTGTCAGGTTTTTACGCCTTAAATGGCGTGTGTGTTGGGTTCATGCAACAAGGGTGCATTTTGGCGAACCAGTTTAAGCAAGGTTGAAGGAGGAAAATGGAGGAGGCCTAA
This sequence comes from Picea glauca, assembly GCA_000966675.3. NCBI lineage: Eukaryota > Viridiplantae > Streptophyta > Pinopsida > Pinales > Pinaceae > Picea > Picea glauca. The sequence continues at coordinate 112,662 of JZKD02S1422537.1, read as the reverse complement.
CTTCTTCATCTTTTGGCCGATTGAGGTGCCGTAAAAGCCCAGCTAGAGGTTTTGGGATGTCCTAAATCCATTGGCACTATTATCAAGACCATTTGAAGACTTCTTTTGTAGGATTTTATCCATTGAAGTTTCAGCAAGCTCCAGGGAGCTTGAAGCCCTCATTGATGGAGGACATGTTTTGGTGAGCCTATGTTTGTTTTCTGTGATTAAATAATCATTTTTGGCTAATTGTTATGTTATGAACACATTGGGATAGGTTTCAGAGGCTTTTGAGGACTTTTACAGGTGTTTTTTCCAAATATAAGCTCAGGGAAGCTTATGGCCACATGTAGAAGAGGTCATGCCCGGATGAGCCATGATCCATTTTCAGAGTTCTATTAGTCATTTTTTGGGGTTTTTATGTGTTCTGATCTCAATGGTACAGTTTGTTTTTCCATTGGAGTTGAGCAGTAGCTTTTAAAATAACTTTTTACTAATTAATCCCAGAGAGCCAAGTCCATTGATGGAGGCTCAAGGAGATGTAGCCCGGAGGGGGGTGAACTCCTTTATCATCTTGTTATTGTTGTGAGTTTGATGGTTTATTTGC
>JZKD02S1422537.1:90757-110481 GCA_000966675.3 Picea glauca | reverse complement strand
CATTCAGTTGCATTTGATTATGTTAAGCATGATAAATTTATATGTAAAAATGGAAGAAAGGATCCATGTACATATTGTGGTTTATATAACCATCATGTTTCAAAGTGTTGGAAAATATTGGCCACTTTCAGGAAACTTTCCAAGCAAAGACAGTGTGAAAAGAGGATGCAAAAGATTTGCACTCATTGTCAGAAGCGGGGTCATGTCATTGACCAATGTTGGACATTGCATCCAACCACTCATCCACGGCATAAGAAGCAGATGGATAAAGAGTTTGGCAAGAATGGAAGAGGAGATTCCATCATCGATGTGAGTCAATATGATTCACAAGAGGACGATTTCCAACAGAAAAAGTCATCATTGAGTTGGCTTGGTAAGAAATGGTTGGATTTCTTGAGCAAGTAAAGCTTGCATTTTTCTGTTGTAAATGCACTTTTCAACGTTATGTGTGCATTTATGAGAAGCATGATAAGTTGCAGCAGTTTATCACAACTTGCATGATGCAAGTTTTCATGTGAATGCAATTCATTTTGAAGGCATTTTTGTTGTTGCATAAATTCACCAGGAGGATGTAAAAGATGGATATGATGTTCACTTGTTGCAGCCATTTATCTTTTTCATGTTCAGCTCTTATGTACCTGCATGTTTTGGGTTATGTACTTATGTTTGTACTGGAAGGAGAGTTGAAGAGTCATGCACATGCATTTGTTTTTATGTATGTGTAAGCAATGAACCTGGTGATGGCTCATCATGAATGATTCATGATTGTAAATCATGTTTGTCGACTTGTCAGATTGGGAAGGTTGATGTTTCAAATGAGTCTCGACTAGTGTTGATGATTTTCTGACGACTATGTTGTGTCGATTATGTTTTTCGACTTATGTTTAGTCGATGGTGTTTTTTGACTTGTAAGTTGATTTTGAGTACACCGAGATGCAAGAAAACACCATGTGCTTTGATGAAGTACAAGATGCGACAGTTTGTTTGAAGAGAAAAATACTTTGTTGGCATCATTTTTCAGTCTTGTATAATTTATTTTCAAGATTGATGGTTTTCTTGGCTTGTGACAAGATGTCGCAGGAATTTTTTGCAGCCATTGGAGAGCTGATTATGTTGACATCAAAAAAGTTCGAAAGAGGGACTTGATTCTCAGTGGGAAGGTTGGCATTCTTCCAAGCACAGAGAGAACAGTGGGTCAGCAGCAACCAGAGAACAGTGGTTGAGGGACATAGCCAGTTGCATTGCAAGTCATGTCAAAGTATTCAGGTGATTGTCGAAAAGACTTTTCAAGTAGAATCAGTTGATATAACTTGAAAGAAGACAGATAATCATAAGCTTTTGTGGGTCCAAAATCCTTTCAGTGGGAAGGTGTGATCAAAATCAAATTTTAGCTCAAAAATCAACATTCTCAGAATTACCTCAAAACGAACGTGAGCATAGACCTCGTCATCATGAATCCAACGCAATTTGTTTCGTCTCAAACGGACGTCATGAGCGAGAGATATTGCGATCTGTTCGAAACATCAAATAGGGAATAAAATGGATGTTGACTGTGCAGTCCATACAGTCCGTATGGATGATGATGTGGCATGCCGTACGCTGACGTGGTAGAGGTGATGTGTCTTGACCGTACATCCGTATGATGATGTGGTAGATTTTGATTGGCAGTTGAGGGCGAATGGTATCTTGACACGTGGCATTGTTTGGTCAAATGATTGGGTGCCACGTGGCCCAATCATGGGCTGCCATGTGGCACCCCTTTATTGGCTTATGGTTTGTTGTTCAAAATTTTATAGTCCACCGGATTCAAACCGTGGACCTCTCCCTTTACCAAAGCCTTCACCAATTCCGTTTTGCCAATGCGCCATGCTTTGTGTCTTGGTATATGAACGGGTTTAAATATATTTAAATTAACATATTGTAATGTGTGGCGGGGGGTCGGGCCAGGGTTTATCCCCGACCTAAGGTTTTATTGTGTCACACATATGACCATGCCTTTAAATTCACGCGGGAGTATTTCACATATGGTTTTAAATGTATGACCCGTGGTCATATCGTTTGTTATATGACTGTATATATATGTATCGCACGGGAATAAACCATAACCCAAAACCCCGGTCGTATGGGATATATATAATATGGCCATGCCCTATGTGGATTGGTGCGCGTGGGGTTTTTTAACATATATATAAGCCCGTGGTTATATTGTAGCGCCATATGACCCTGTCTCTTTGCGCGCGGGGTTTTGATTTTCAAGTGTTAGCCCCCTTTTGTTTATGCGCGAGGTCATATGACCCACCATATGCCCAGGTGCTAGGCGGTTAGGGGCTGGAGGCGCCCTAACCATCTTACGGTTTGCACCATTGGTGTGGTTGTGCCCGGTGTCAGGTTTTTACGCCTTAAATGGTGTGTGCGCTGGGTTCATGCAACAAGGGTGCATTTTGGCGAACCAATTTCAGCAAGGTTGAAGGAGGAAAATGGAGGAGGCCTAACTTCTTCATCTTTTGGCCGATTGAGGTGCCATAAAAGCCCAGCTAGAGGTTTTGGGACGTCCTGAATCCATTGGTGCTGTTATCAAGGCCATTTGAAGACTTATTTTGCAGGATTTTATCCATTGAAGTTTCAGCAAGCTCCAGGGAGCTTGAAGCCCTCATTGATGGAGGACATGTTTTGGTGAGCCTATGTTTGTTTTCTGTGATTGAATAATCATTTTTGGCTAATTGTTATGCTATGAACACATTGGGACAGGTTTTAGAGGCTGTTGAGGACTTTTACAGATTTTTTTTCCAAAGAGAAGCTCAGGGAAGATTATGGCCACATGTAGAAGAGGTCATGCCCGGATGAGCCATGATCCATTTTTAGAGTTCTATTAGTCATTTTTTGGGGTTTTTATGTGTTCTGATCTCAATGGTACAGTTTGTTTTTCCATTGGAGTTGAGCAGCATCTTGTAAAATAACTTTTGACTAATTAATCCCAGAGAGCCAAGTCCATTGATGGAGGCTCAAGAAGATGTAGCCCGGAGGGGGGTGAACTCCTTTATCATCTTGTTATTGTTGTGAGTTTGATGGTTTATTTGCTGCAATTTATGTTGTTGTGTAAGTATTGAAAGTACATATATAACCATTTAAAAGAACATATCCTCACACATAAGCATTTACAAAAAGATACATGAACTTAACACATAATTTTATCTTGCATATTTTTTTTTACACATGAAGAAAGGTCCTGTAAAGTTTTATTTTCATGAAGTAGAGGGTGCTTGCATAGCATAACAAGTCAGCCTTCTATTTTCAAATCATGGGGAGAGGGAGTAGAGCATGCAAGGCTCTACAGTTCTGAGGAACATATTTGAACTAGATCGACTTGACTCCTTGAAGAAATTGATTCAATAGTTTATTGACTCGAACCTCCAAGTATAACAAGATAAGAGTTAAATAAAGGGGGGAAATAGGAAAATGTAGGAGGAGTACATGGAATTGCATGAAATTCACCGACAGTTACAAGAGAAACAAAGGCAACACCAAGAATAAATTCATCAACTCAAAGTTGACGAGACGACATTAATTATGCAAGAAAAACTTCAAAGGTTTTCAAATATTCTTGGAACCTTGACATGGCCCTATAAAGCGTTGAACTTGAATATATTTTTGAACAATTAGACAATGAAATTTTCCATAACCTATGGTAAATTAAAGGTACAAGAAACTCTATTGCAAGATTTAACAAACCATATCCCTTGGGGGGCAGCTCAATTGACAAGTGTCATGACATGAAGTGTTATGCTCGATGAGGTTATGAGTTCAAATTCCCCCGATTTACTCGTTCTTGTGGAAGGGGCATATGTATGGAACCTGGAGGTTATAGTGGTAGCGCTTAGAATCGATCACATGTCACGCGAGTACGATACCATCCTAGTTTTCGATTCCATGAGTGATAAAAAAAATTAATGAACCAATGGAAAATGGCAGTTGATCATAGTGCACAAAAAACATTATTAGCATAGTTCAAAGAAGAAAAGAAAGTTGAAGCCCAATTGATCCAATAGGAATGACAATAGTTCACAAAATGGAAAAAGGCACAAATAGAAGTTGGAGATGCCATCAAGCATTGGAATCAAGTACAACTGATGGAGTAAAGATTCAGTCCCAACTTGATAGAACTGTAGAGTACCCCACTATCAATCAAACTCAACTTATTGACTCAAATAAAGTCAATCGAGGTACAATACTAGTACACCATCAACAAATGGAACACGTTTGAACAATACATGAAAATAGTGAAATCTCACATTCATCAGACTTCATTCAACCAAAATAAACACCAACCAGCGCCAAGACAACAATATACACTAATCTCACATTGGCGACTATGCTATCAATTCTTCACGTTGAGTGTTTTTGAGTCAAATATTCCATCTCCTGAAACCCCTATAAACACACCATTTAATCATCTAGAAGTGATTCCAGAAGAACCCATGGATCAAACAAGACAAGAAGAATAATGAGTCAACCAACCCCTGCAATGCCCAGTCGACCAACATGATCAAATGAAAGAGAAGGTTGAGAAACCTATGCACATAGAATAACCATCAGAACAAACCACACAATTAAATTGAGCATATCCAACATATTCTATAACACCATATTTGAATATCATTCTCTAAAAGTATTGAAAGCACTTCAATTTTGACATTATAATTTATTTTTTTACTTTTTCAAGATCAAAGTATTTTTTATGCACCAAAGATTCTCTATAAACTTATAAATATTTCTCTATGAATTTGTATATATAAGAACACACCTCCTGAAGAAGGAATTGGATGTGGGGGAGATATTGGAAGGCCTAGTCCACTCTATTGACTAGAACCATTAGTCAACCAAAATCCCACCCTCTGTTGGAACAATTGATAGAAGTTTTCAATACCATCTCAAGTCGGTTAGCACCATGACAAGACAAGTACACTACATGAGCAAAAATTATAGTTGAAAGTACATTAGCTAGAGTGAAGTCATCATTTTCTCCACTACCAACAATTCACGATTCGTGCCAAAATTGCTATAAAAGGAACACATGGAAGGAAGAAATAGCTCATCTAAAATACCAAGAAATTGGTTGAGAATTTCTTATGACAAAGGATCATGGAAGTCGATCTGTATGTAATGATATTTCCTTGGGAGGAACCAGTTCCAAATGGGGGTCTCCAATATTTGAAGAGCTTCAATGTTTTTCACAAATAAGAGAAGGATTTATCCCTAACACAAAATTAACACACCCAAAGCATGATAACTCACATTTCAACCTAAGGAACTTCCACACCAACTCGCTAGTGGCTAACTCTAGGATAGATTCAAGTGACAGAAGTTGTAGTCACTGACTCTCTACATCAACAAGGGCTTGGGGCCAAGAGAAATGACTGAATCATTCTTCCAACCAAGAGAACTTCATCGAACCAGCCAACATGAAGGATCCAGACTCAATGACCTCATTTTTCAAAGTTGGCTTTTCTTCAGTATTATATTAAAATTGTTCTTTCTTCATTATAATATGTCAATCTCCCTCTTCTTCAGGACGAAGAAGGAATTGGGTGTGGGGGGAATGTTGGAGGGGATAATTGACCCAACAAACGAATAGATTAAAATGATAGTCAATTAGGAATGTAGTTGAGTCTATAAGTCGGTTGATTACACAATCAGGTCGATCGACCTAGGTAGTTAGATAGTTACAACTACCTGGTAACTTAATCATGAAAACAAATAGATACACCCATGAAACAAAGAAAGTGGTTGATCAATTGTTGTGTTATATATAATAAAATTCTTATTGTTTGTCTCTCCATTACTTTGTGTACTTGTCTATCTCTTATATATGTGTATTCGTGTATATTAGTGCATTGTCGTATATTACTTTATGTGAAGGACTAATGGTAACTTTTGAATACAATCCCCCAGATTACAATAGGGGATGAGTATTATCTTAGGTATTGCAATACAAAGAAGGAAATCCCATCCATTGGGTTGTGAAAAATGATGGGGAAGAGAGTTGGGTAGTTGGAATTGATGTAGGAGTCATGTCATCATAAAATTATTGGGCATTGGGTTGTTTGTGTGGATAGTATCCAACCATAGGAGTCACTTATTCCTTGTGCACTCAAAACCCTAACTTGGAGGTGATTGTTGGTTGTTTATCATAGTTATGCCTTTAACATGATTTTACCCAGGTTCAGGTCTATTGGGGATCCGACAAAGCCTCTAAAACTATCGGATCTCCTAATAAACTAGAAGGCAGCGCAACACACAGAGTGCACTACGCAGTCTCACCCAAGATAGTCTTAATGGGTGACTGAAATACTCAAGTGCTTGCAATATAGGACTGAATGGGGTTCTATGAATTGTGCATTGTGAATTCTATCTACTATTAGAGAAATATACCATCATTCTCAGTCATGCATGTAACAAAATTAGATCCATTAATTCATTCATAAATCATTCTAACATCTACTTATTGATAGTAAAAGAGACACAAACAGTCAATCACATAACACAAGTTTTACTGTGGTTCACCCCCTCCTGGGCTGCTTCCACAAAGATCTGGCTCTCAGGCTCTTTTATTATGCTAGTTCCAAAACTACAGCGCCACGTGCTTTACAACTCATCCTCAGTTGGGTCTGGATCTATTATGAGGTGGAATAGATCACACGAGGCTCCTCAGCTTGTGATCTAACCCTCAATATCTACCCTTCTGACCCTCTACATCTCAACAACTTACAAGATTGGACCATATTACAATCGTGTTGCAGACTAGTTACTCCTTCTCACGCAAGTAACACTCAATAATCAGAATCCCTACCTAGACCTCCTAGGTATCTATTTATGTGTGTCCTTGGCTCATCAACCATTACATTCTCTTACCAAAACCCTAACCTAGTTAGGTCTTCTTGCATGCTGGCCTTGCGCACTTTCCTCCTTTGTATGCACATTTCCTTTTTGTCTACTACTTTTCCTACCAGTTGTCTTCCTTTCCCATATTCTTTCATGCGCTCCTCGCATGTGTCTCTACCAATTGTATTTCCTCCATGTCGTGCTTTTTCCCCAAAATGGGCATGTGCCCAACAGGACCCCAACAATGACATCGTGACTCTTCCCAAGTCACTACATGACTTGTGCAGTTGTCATTGCCTGCTTCCTATGTTTTTTACTGTCTGATGCAATGAATCATACATTTATGTTATCTGTCAGCATTGTTGGTGAGCCTTACTTCTCTTTTCAACCATAGTGGTGACCACCTAGTCCGTGATAGGAGATTGTAAGATCTCTCCTCCCTTAGACCCGATCTACTCAATGATCCTCGTAGTTGTGTTTCCCTCCATGACCAGTTGCTCTGCCTTTTCTTGCAGGGGCTCCAACAATGCATGTCTTGCTTTCTTCTATGCTTGCAATGCTTTATCTTCCAACTGCAGACCCTTCATTTCAGTGGAAGTATTGATCTTCTCCAAAAGTGTCACTTTTTTTTGTCGTTGCTTCACTTCCGCCATTGCTGCGTGGAGTTTATTTTCCTTCTCCTGTAGTTACTCGAGGCTCCCATCCTCTAGGAGGTGAGTCCACAACTACACGCTCTTTTCTAACATCTCGGTGACTGTCTATATGCTTTGGCCGATGTCCTCCATAGTTGTTGTTTCCTCATGTTCTCCCTGCGCTCTAACTTCTAGGGAAGTAGTGGGTGTGACACGCTCCTCCAACTATTTAATTTTCTCTTTATATTGTTGGATAGTCTACTCTATCCTTCGCAACTTCTCTTCTGAAGACCATGCCTCCTCATTTTTGTTCTCGGGAATTTTTTGAAATAGTATGTGGATCTGATTCTCCATCTCTTTCAGTTTTTGTTACGCTCTCTCTTTCTGTTGCACTTCAAGGTTAAGGGATTCCTTCATCGAGATGTTTTCTGCCTGGGATACATGTATATTTGTCGCATTCACTCTTGCTCTAGACTGAATCTCCTGTGCAATGCTTACCTAAATTTTATATAATGACTTTGTTGGAATCTTGGCCAATGTCATGTCCAATGCTTCAATGTCCTTGAGGGGTTTATGTGTTTTTTCTTCATCAAGAAACATCATCGTAGGCATGATGATGAAATTGGCACTTGGCTACGCTGCAAATTTCATTGTTTCAAGCACTGACACTCCTACCTTAGCCTACATGGGTGTTTCTTTTGGTGCTTATGCTACCTCAATCCTTAGTTTCTCCAACATAGTTTTTACTTCTTACACTTGATATGCAATTGAATCCCTGTGCTTCTCCACATAATCCCACACCTCAGCCAATCTTTCCTCGACTATTGTCGCTACTAAATCCACATCATTCGAGGTTACTGATATATGTCTATGTGGTTTGTGGGCCTTCGCCTTCTTTTGACCAACACCATTTTGATCCCCTGGCCGCTTCTCTTGGGTTTCTGATGGCTCAACACTAGTCAGCCTCCGAGTATCTCTGATAGTGGTTGGCCCCGTTTCTTCTACCTCAGGAATCTCCTAGGTCCCTATCCCTGGTTCTTCCTCCTTAGGGATCTCCTATGTCCCTGTGCCTGTTTCTTTCGCGCGCACTTCTTTTGTTGACTATATTGGTGGTTGTTTTGCGTGTGGTGGAGCCTATACAGGGCCCCTTGGTGGTTTATTCTATGTTCTTGATTTCTTCTTGGATGGGGTGCTTCCGCCCTCTTGGCCTTGTGTACTCCTCTTTTTAGTACTAACCTTGTTGGTGCCTATTTGGTGCATTGGGGTTGGTCTTCCCTACGTCTCATTTTGGGAGCTTGGTATTGCAACTGGAATCTTCAGTACCTTCCATTCTTCATGCCACTCTTGGACCTCTTTGTGGATTTATTCCATCATCACATAGTATTTGAGTTGTAGCCATTCCTTGGCTTTGTCTCTCTTTGCTTGCATCCATAAGCTATGACGTGTTTCCCTAAAGTTAGCAACCTATCCAAACTCCTGGACAGTCTCTGGTGAAATGCGCCATGTATCTGCAATGAGGTCCTGCATTTTGGCAAAATACCTCGCAAATATTCTTGTGTTTTTCTTCTTTCTCTTCGGGTATGCACTGTTGTGTAATGATACATAGCGTGTTGCGCCACATTTCCTTGGTCTCTCCAGGTACTTGTTGTAGATTGGTTCCTTCTAGCCAATGAGGCTAATAAGGATGAGTAACCATGAGTAGTGGAACTCATAGCCCCAATCCTGTGTGTACTTACAGTCCTCTAAGAATGAATTTAATAGGTATGGGGCCCAGCTCATCGAGCTACCCTTTGCACACTGTGTGAAGGTGATGACCACATCGATCGATACTTCCTCTTTGTGACACTTGCACATCAATTTGCATCCGAGGAGTCTGGTGGCAAACCTTGTCACAGGATCGTTGATGTCACTGATCCTGATGCCCCTGTTACTACGCTCCACACCATACTTGCTCTTGATCTCATCCGAGATGGACTTGGCTCTGGTTTTATCCTCCAATTATTGTTCTGGATTTTCCCCATCTGTGGGTAGCCCCATGATTGGTGTGATGAGGTCCACAGTGATAGGCACTGATCTATCCATCCACAAGATCCTAATGTGCACTCGTGCAAGCAGTTGCTTGACGCAGCCATTAATATGCTTTCCCCGCCCAAAATGTGTGACATCTAGTAAATTCATGATGCCTGTGTTATAAATCCCAATAATCCACTACGTCGATTCTAATAATGGGATTCTTGATGAACCTTCTTCCCTACCTTATAAGTAATTTTGGGGCATCAGGTCTGGAAAATCAGTGACATATTCCACGTCATGGTTATAGTACTTTATGGCAGTCACTCTGCTGACCATGTTATCATCTATGCACACCTCACTTAGAATATTCGACAGAACTAGGGTCCCTTCGACTTGTGGTTGCAACCCTCTGTGCGTGCTACTCTCCGCTTAACCCTTTCATTTGGCTTGCGGGGATGAGGCCCCAACTTCTGTTACATCCTTGTGTATTGTTGCATGTCCTGCCTCTAGTTTGTGGCTCTCTAGCGCTGAACCTGTGGCCTACTCAACCTGGAGTGGCCCTGGTCCCCTCGATGTGTCGAACTTGGTTCTCTCTGTGTCCTCCTCTAGCTGCCCGACCTCATGCACTGGGTTTTGTTCCTTCTTTATTTTCACTGGTTTTGATGTGTACCCCGGTGTGTGGATTTCATCCACATCCACCACTATGGGTACTTCCTTCTCCCTTGCATCTGTCACATGAGTAGTACTTCTCGTGTTCCAGTCGGCCCTACCCGACTCTCCAACTTGTGGTGGTGACATTGCGACGAGGTCTGGGTTGTAAACCTTCGAAAACGATGGTTGTTGGATCGAAATCTTTCTCTACCACTCTTTCACTCAACTCTTTGTTCTTTATCCTTATCAATTGACATAATGAGTTGCTTTCCCCCCTTTTTTTGACTTTATAGTGGGATGATGAAGTGACAATTGTTCTACACTGAAAGTTGTCCCTTTTTCACTTACTATTGTACGCGGTGTGTCCTGTGCATGGTACTATTGTACTTGTTAACTTTTGTCCTATGCACCACCTTTTTGGAATTTTCCCTTTCCGTCGCACTAAGTTCTTTACCACTGTGTACGTATTGTCGTATGTTTGTCGCAATTTCAACAGCCACTACCAGTTGGCACTTGCATTCCATAGCTGTCATTTTCTGAATTGTCGTGTTTTTCGACCATTGGTCCTTTTCCTAGCGTGCTGGGATTTTTGAGCGTGCAAAGTCCTTGGCTTCAATACCCTTTTCTTTTGGTGCAATATTCTTATTTCGTCGCACTGAATCAATGACCTATGTGCACAAACTCTTTTCTTTTTCATTGCACTGATTTTCTCACCTACGCATGCGGATATATATATTACTCGGTTCTTACTACGTGGTAACTTTCAAGTTGTGGATGGTCTACTGTCCTTGTACAACTTCATTCGAATCCCATTGATCATTCCCCTTAATTATGTCCCTTCCAAATCCTTCAACTGTAAAGCTCCTCCTATGATAGTCTTGACCTAATATGGTCCCAATCAATTCATTCTGAACTTTCCTGGATGTTGAAAAAACTTGTTGTTATACAGTAGGAGTAGGACTAGGTCTCCTTCCTTGAAATTTTTTCTCTTGATATGTCGGTCATGCAAAGATATGTCCCTTGCTTTATGTACTTCTTAGTGAAAGCATGCTAGAATCATGTCTTCTTCCATGCTCATCATTTGACTTAACCTTTCTTGTACTATGCCTCACTCTGTCATGTTTGTAATTGTTGCGACACACATACTCGGTACCAAGAATTCTAATGGAACCATTGCTTCTTGTCCATACACTAATCTAAATGGTGTCTTCCTTGTCAACTTCTTACATTTAGTTCTAGATGCCCATAATACTTTTGGTTTCTTTGAATCCCATTCGTCCCTATTGACATTGCAAATCCTGGTTAGGGCATTCTCTAGGATCTTGTTAAAGGCTTCCACTGTTCCATTTTCCTGACTGTGGTATGGCATACTTTTCTAATGGTAGACCTCGAATTATTCAGTCGGAGATCTGATAGTGTTGTTGATAAAGTGAGTGCCTTGGTCACTCATCAAAATCCTTGGGCATCCAAATATGGTGAGCACATGTTCAAACAGGAAGTGTGTTGTTGTATTTGTGCTGCAATCTTTAACTGGTGTTGCCTCTACCCATATTGAGAGGTATTTTATTGCACTGATGATGTATCGCACACCTGACCTTCTTGTGGATGGGTGAATTGGACCAACAAATCGATAGCCCATTTTTCAAACACTTGTAGCGTTACTTGCGGGTGTAAGGGCATCTCATCCCGTCTGTTTGGTTTTCCAACCCTCTGACAAATGTCACATTGTTGGCAGTATTCATTTGCATATTCATGAATAGTTGGCCACCATAATCCTGTACGCAGTACCTTCTATGCGGTAGCTTTGCCTAAATAATTTCCTCCTGCTATCTCTTCATGGGATTCTGCTAATATCCTAGGCCTTTTGTGCTCTAGCGTGCACCTTCTCAAGATGTTGTCTACCCCCATTTTATATAAGTTCCCTGCGAACAACCGGTAGTCGGTTGCTCGGACAACTAGATTCTTCCTCTACATGGTGTTAAGTTCCTGTGGCGTAGTCCCTGTACTTAAATACTCAATAATGTCAGCAAAATAATCATTCGTTACCTGAACTGAAAATAAATGTGCCTCAGGGAAGGTATATTCTAAGTTTGTAGGATCCTCACCATTGGTGACCCTTTACAAGTAAGCAAGTCCTACGTTCAACTTCCCTGGTTTAAATATGACTTCAAAGTCAAATTCTTGAAACAACAGTAACCATCGACAAATTCTCCTCCCCAACACTGGCTTGTTGACTACGTATTTAAGGGTTGAATGATCTGTGAAAATCTTAAAATGTTTTCCAAGTAGGTAATTCCTGAAATTTTGAAGTGCATACACCATTGCTAGACCTTCTCTCTCTGTAGTGTTGTAATTCTTCTCGGAGTTTGGCGGTTTTTTTCTTGCAAATGATATGGGATGGTCCAAATACCCTACTCCTAGCTGTGCCAGAATAGCTTCCAGGGCTATGGAGGATGCATCTACATGCACATGGAATGTCTTCTCCCAATTTGGAAAGACTAAGATGGGTGATGTGACCATATTCTCCTCCAAGGTGTCCAATCCTTGCTGACAGCTCTCATTCCACTAGAATTTAGTATCCTTCTTAAGCAAATTCTCCATCGGTGCAGTGATTTGCACATACCCCTTGATAAAAAAATTGTAATATCCTATATGTCCCAATGTGGCTCTCATCTAGTGCACTAATTTCAGTGGTGGTAAGTTCACAACTACTGCAATCTTTGTAGGATCCTTGATCAAGCCTTGTCTGCATACTATGTGACCCAATAGAATTCCAAAGGGTGTTCCAAATATGCATTTCTTAATGTTCAAGGATATCTGGAATTTCCTTCATCTTTCTAACATCAGCCTCAACACCTCTACATGATCCTTTAACAGGTTGTACATTGTCCAATCATCCAAATATACCTCTAGAAACTAATGGATGAATTATTTCAAGGAAACAATGACTACTCTGGAGAAAATTGTTGGTGCATTTTTCAGTCCAAAAGGCGTGACTGTGTACTGGTAGGATCCCCATTCTATTGCAAAGGTAGTCTTGTGTCGATCTTTTGGTGCTATCTTGATTTGGTGGTAGCCTGAGAATCCATCAGTGAATGTGTATGCTTCTTGGACTCCCACATTTTCTAGGACTTCATTTGTAAAGGGTGTACGTAAGGGATCATGTAGGAAAGAATCTTTGAGCTTTCTCAGATGTACATAGATTCTTATGCCTCCTTGTGTTTTCTCCTGAACTACCATGGGGCTTATCCATTTTGATTCTTCTACTGGTTCTATGATTCCTGCTTCCAGCATTCTGTCGATTTCTACTTTTAATTTATGCTTGTAGATGGGGTTCAATTTGTAAGGCCTTTGTCTGATTGGTCTTGCCTCCGGTTTGAGATGGATCTTCATCTCTCCAAGTTCTCCTGCAATACCCTTCATTTCTATGAAGTTCATTGGGAACAGGTCAATGTACTCGCACAGTAACTCTATTATCCCTTCCACTATCTGTTGGTCCCAGTAGTCTCCAATGCTGGCCATTTTGGTATTCTCAACTATCCTAATGTTGACTTTATTCACCTTGATCGGTGCAACAATTACTTCTGATTCTAGAGGTGGACCTTCCACTCCTCTTTCACCTTCAACTTCCTCAATCTAGATATCACACAGATCATGTTCATTTGGTACTTTTTCCTGCACATGGTAGCATGACAACAATTCTTTCAATGTTTGTCTATTTTGTTGTTGTTCTTCTGTTATGAGTTCAACTTATGGGTCCTTAATGAATATCACCCCTCTTATTTTTTTAAGTGTTGCATCTATATTGGGGTTCTCATGCTCAAATGAGAAAGTGTCTGTAAAGTTTTGTTGTAGTACTATCCAGCTCGTAGTTCCTCTACACAGTTCTTGGTATGTGTACCAGTTTGTTGGGATGCCCTCTAATGTGTGCACAAAAATATGAGGCCATTCCTCTGGGGGTGTCATTTTCCACAGTGCTCTGCACCTCTCCAAGTGTTTCGTTGGTGCCCCCTGTCCATCATATTTATGTTGTTGGTTTCTTCTTTGTTCTGTGCCAAACCTAATGCGTAGTAACCGCTTACATTAGTACTAGTCCTTGATTGTTTCTTTGTGTGAACCCCATCATATTGCAAGTGTATCCTTAAGTACGATGTCAAGGGATAACAATATCTTACTGTCTAATACTTTGTCCTCATATATCGTTAGGAATTCTTCCAAGTCGTTGATTCCATGGAAACTTGGAGGTTCTCTGATTTTTGTCCAAACCCACCTTACTACGCGGTCTATTTGTGCGCATCTTCTGGTTGAGACCTCATGTAGGTGTTGTTTCCAATTCTCCAGATCTGTCTCTCAGTCAAAATCACATGACATGATACTTCTCTATCTAAGTACACCATCAACATTTGGATTAATGTAATCTTCGGTGTGCGTGGTGGTCTGATAAAGTTGGTTAATTTCTTCCAAATCTAGACATGCTGGTTCAAAAAATAATTCAGCTTTAGATGGTTCTAGGGGCGCGATAACCCTGTATTCTCCTAATTCAAATGTCATATTCCTAGTCTTCAGGTTGATTATCTCTTGATTTTAAAATGCCCAATCCAATCCCAGTAATGTTGGATATGGTGTTGTGTCATCCATGATTTCGATCACTTCGAAGTCTGCCTTAATGCGCACTCCATCCAAATCTACTGTCACTCCTTTCAACCTCCCTATTGGCAGAACTCTGTGTTGGTTTGCTAACTTCATTTGGACTGGTGAGTAGCCTAAGGTAGGGTCTCCCATGCATTGCCATGTATTTTTGGGTAATACATTCACTTCAGATTCCAGATCTAATATCACATCGCCCATGTTAAAATCTATGATGTTGGCATTCAATCTAAACTCTTTGTTGGTTCTCCTTCTGGCATGGAGGTTATTGACTATTCTTTGTTCTAAATTTCCCTCAGAGTTTGTGGTACATCTATCTAAAAGATTCTGTAATACTATAACAAATGATGGATCCTTAAAAAAATTGAATACATGATTGCAGGAAAGTTTTAATACAACTTACTTGATTTCCCGGGTGGACTTCATTAGTATGGTCCAATGCTAATGACATTTCATACATTGGGACGTCTTGGGTATGTTGCACGGTAGACATAGATGCAACATTTTGCTTGAGAAATTCGTGTCTAGCCTCCTTAAAGGTCTCCTTCTCCTTTCCTGCATCAAATCGTTTGGGTGGCTCGGTATTTTTCTTAATCCACTAGTGCTATACAGGTTCTTGTTTGGCCGCATCATCTCTTGTTTTAGCACCTCCACGTGTCACTATGTTGATGTTCCTTCCATATTCTCTATCTTCTGTAGAGATCCATTGTATGTTCTGATTTTTTTTATTTTGTTTTTCCTGTATCTTCCCAACAGTGTTGTGCAATCCTCTCTATCGTGATCTGCTGCACGACAATACATGCATGTCACAGCTAGTAGTGGACATTCTCTTGCATAGTGCCCTGGATGTTGTCAGTTATAGCACACTATTGGACCTCTTTCGTGTCCAAATACTCCTCTGCCTCTTCCTCCTTTTCTGTATCCGGTGCAATCTCCACGCGGTGTATTGTATTGAGGTACTTGATTATACTACACAGGGTTATACTGCGACTGTGCATTGTTATACTGTTGTGACATAGTATTATACTGCAGTGGTTCCTGATTAAATTGAGGTGTAGCTTGCCCAGTCATCATTTTGGCTTTCACCCTATATGTGTCTAGCGTCCTTTCCCTCATAAGATCCATGGTTCTACAGTCTTTGTCATCATTCCCTACTGACTTGCAAAAAGTGCAGTATGCATTCTTTGGCCCTGTTTGGTATATCTGCATCATAGAACAATGATATGGATCATCCTCATGCATCTTGCAAATTTCACACCAGGGTCCTCTTGTCGGCAATGGATTTGGCATCCCTGTTTCCATATACTGCGCGAATGTTGGACATTCTTTCTTATGGTTCCCTTATGTTCTATATGTGGTACACCAAACAACTTCTCTCTTGTCCTTTCCCTTATTCTGATTGAGTTGAAAGGTAATATTCTTCATATCCTCCTTCAACTCCTCTATAGCTAGATCTGTCTTCTGATACTAATTCTCCTCCATTTGTAAGGATGCTTGCAACACCTATGCTTGAGATTGGAATTTTTGTTGTATGTGTGGGTATTTCAGGTGCGGTAAAAACGAATTCACAAACAAATGCCTATGTTGCATGTTAGTCATGGCATACCTCAATTTCCCTTTCAGACGTTTAAATCGTTGGTCAATTTCTGAGACAAATTCTCCTGGTTTCTGTCGGATTTCTATCATCTCATTCATGTATTGATCCTCCGAGCTCATCTTCTGGAACTCATTAATCAATAATTTCTTGACATATGTCAGTGTCCTTGTCATCCCCAGTGCATTGTTTACGTCTAGACTCATGGACTAGTCTAGTGCGCGGTCTCTTAGCATGATGCTAGATGTGCAAGTTTAGTGTCTTCATTAGTGATTTGTTTTCCTTCCCAGATCTTTGCACAGATAAACAAGTGTTTCTCAGGGTCTTCTACTGCTTCTCCTCGAAATTATGGTAATCGAATGGTGGGATTATATCCTGCCATTTTGAATGTTGAACTACTACCTCCACGCGGTGTAGATACTTGACCAATGCTTCTTGAATTGGGTCCCCCAGTTGTTGTTCCTTGTGTATATGTACTTCCTGATGTCTTCCTTCTCCCAAAATTCAGTTGTCTAAACGGTGGTGTTCTTCTTGGTGTGTTAGTCACATATGGGTTTATGGGTTCCACACTCACATTAATATGGATAGGATCATTGCCTTCTATTCCCACTCTTGGACCTCTCATCTTCCTCTCATATGTTTCGCGCAAAATTTTCTCAATCTTCTACAAATCTCGGAGATCCTTTATCTCCTCTTCATCACTTGCCAATCCTTCCCTTGCGGCTACGACTCTCTTCTTAGTGTTCACCTTGTATTGGTAGGGTACTCCACTGCGCGTCTTTCCAGTTGTTTCTATGATCCGCTTGATCTGGTTGTTGTCCATCATGATTGGGTCCAAGGCTTCCT
Source organism: Picea glauca (assembly GCA_000966675.3). NCBI lineage: Eukaryota > Viridiplantae > Streptophyta > Pinopsida > Pinales > Pinaceae > Picea > Picea glauca. The sequence continues at coordinate 93,219 of JZKD02S1422537.1, read as the reverse complement.
CCTTATTTCCTTTATCCCTTTCTCCTTCCATTTATCCTATTTTTTTTAGTTCTTGCCCCTTCCCCCATGCATACAGGTAAGCTTAGTTGTTTGACTCCATTATCATTACACCTTTGTTATAAAACAATATCTTAATAGAAGTGCACAACGATCTAATATACCTTCCTCAAGGGCCGCGTAGAAACTCTTGCTCTATTGCACTGTATGAATTCGCGGTATCTACTGCAAATTGTGTTATAAAGCTTGCTACAATACTGTCAAGCCAAAAATCTACTGCGTGGGTGAATTTTTTATTCAGCTGTTGTAACTGTGCGATCTGAACTGAGTTCCACTCTAAATTTTGGATTTGATTTTTTTTGTGGTTTTGTTTCAACCTCAATATCCACTCCTACAATAAGTGTGTAAAATCACAGAAAATTACTTCATGCAGATCAGTAAACACATATTTCTCAAGATATTTGCATGGTGTTACTTTAGGCTTTCTATTATCTTGTTGTGAAAACTCTATCTCCTTTTTATTAAACCATCTCTCTATTTCCTGTTTTCGTGGGTCTCTAGGGTATAAACATTCCATTCTATATTTTCATTCTTTTTGACACGTTGGTTCCAGATCTTACATTATTTTAACAATTTTTCAATAGATCAAACATTCTTTTAACAGATCTCATCCACTCAATCCTATGTCATTCCAATCGGCAAGAGAATCATTTGTTGGTTGTTTATCTTAGTTATGCCTTTAAAATCATTTGACCCAAGTTCAGGTCTACTGGGGATCCAACAAAGCCTCTAAAACTATCAACCCTCCCGGTAAACCAGAAGGCAGTGCAACACACAGAGTGCACTGCGCAGTCTCACCCGAGATAGTCTTAATGGGTGGCTGTAATACTCAAGTGCTTACAATCCAGGACTGAATGGGGATCTGTGAATTGCACACTGTGAATTCTATCTAATATTAGATCAATATACTGTTGTTCTCACTCATGCATGTAACGAAATTAGATCCATTAATTCATTCATACATCATTATAACATCTACTTATTGACAGTAAAATATACAAAAACATTCAATCAAATAACACAAGTTTTACCATGATTCACACCCTCCCGGGCTATGTCCACAAAGATCTGGCTCTCAAGCTCTTTTATTATCGTAGTTCCAAAACTACAACGATGCACACTTTACAACTCATCCTCAATCGGGTCGAGATATATTATGAGGTGGACTAGATCACACCAAGCTCTTCAGCCTATGATCTAACCCTCAATATCTACCCTTCTGACCCTCTACAACTCAACAACTTACAAGTTGGACCGAATTACAGTCATGTTACAGACCAGTTACTCCTTCTCATGCGAGTAACACTCAATAATCAAAACCCCTACCTAGACCTCCTAGGTATCTATTTATATGTGTCCTTGGCCCATCATCCATTACATTCTCTTACCAAAACCCTAACCTAGTTAGGTCTTCTTGCATGTTGGCCTTGCCCGCTTTCCTCCTCGGCATGCACGTTTTCCTTTCATCCACTACTTTTCCTGCCAACTGTCTTTCTTTCCCATCTTCTTGCATGTGCACCGCACATGCCTCTCTGCCAACTGTGTTTCCTCCACGTCATGTCTTTTCCCCAAAATGGGCATGTGCCCAACAATGACTAGTTATACAGAGGAATAGTGCAACAGTTCCTATGGTTGGGTGGAACGTCCAACATCTACATCCAGTTGTGTAATCATTTATAAAGATAAGTGTTCTAGTCAATGTTCTTATTTACTATGTTAATGTTGTGCTTGAAATCTATGTTTATTTTTTGTTTAGTGTGCTTAAATAATGTTGTGTTTGAGGAATAGTCTACATTTATAATTTACAGGTTAATGCTAGCTTCATGAAACTATATGTCATGTTACATGCACTCATTTCAAAATGGTAGCAGAGTTGAGTTGATTTGGTTTATTAGTAGAAATTCATAGTATATTGTATCCCCAATAGTGCTGATCCAGGTGGATATCGGTGGCCACCCACCTTTTCCGATTGGCTCAAAACATTTTTTTGGCAATTTTGGCAATTTACTATTTTTAGTAGTTTTTATCTTCCGAGGCCATTTTGAGGGCCCAAATGAAGGTTTTTCGAGATATATCTTCTCAATGATAGCCAAAGGCATGATTTATCCCCAAAATGAATCTCCTTGACAATACCTTTCCAACGAGCTATCACACGCCTAAAACGAAGATCGTATGCAAAAGTTATGACCCTGGGAAGTTGATGTACTCACTTACCCAAACGGGGCCCACGTGACTTTTGGCGCTTTATCTCCTAGGGTTAGGTTTTTGGATGTTTAGGGTTTTTGGCATCCCTGTTTATTGTAAAAAGGCCTTCAGAGCCTCATTGTAACCATCTTCTTGCGAATGCGAGTAGTCGTCACATCTCTTCTCAGAGATAAGCTGCCACCATTCTAGCGAGTCTTTCA
>JZKD02S1422537.1:61820-74463 GCA_000966675.3 Picea glauca | reverse complement strand
TAGGTTTTTCCTTTCTTGGTATTGAAGAAAAAATTAAACAAAAGATGCTAAAAGAAAGAGAATTTTCTTTTTATATTTGAAAAACAAAAGGAATGCACAAAAGAAAATCACTGAAATCAAATAAAAAACTTAGGTTTCATATATGACCGCAACAACAATGAAGAAACTGAGATATTAAGGACAAGACTCATCTTATAGTTATTCAATCTGAGAGAAACTAAAGAAGCACCAAATTTTGTTTTTATTTCAAATTTTAAGACTTTACCTACTTCCTGAAGCCAACAAGAAGTTTTAGAGAATCAAAGAGTCCAAAAGACTCCCCAAAAAGGAAATCCATGGCTTTAAAAGGTTGGAAAACAGAGCAAAAACCACCTCCTATAAGCCATACACTCATGTTCCCACTATAGGGACCATACATACACTCTTGTTCCCACTATAGGGACCATAGGGACCATCTGGATATAAGCAGGGTGACGTTGATGCCGAGTTGCTTAACGACGTCGTTATTGAGGAGATTACACAGGCATTGGGAGTCCTTGGCGATGATAGAGATCAGAGCAGAGCAACAAGATTTTGCAAAGCCCTTTCCAGAACGAGCGAGAACACCATAGATCACAAGCGAGATGGTGGAATGGTTTCGAGGGTGTGCTCCAACAAGAAAAATGATAATTGAAAGTGAATTCACAATAGAGATAGGGTTCTTGCATAGGCCTCTACAGAGCGAGAGAGAGAACCGCATATCATAGGCGAGATGGTGGAATCGTTTCGAGGGTGTATTCAAACAAGAAGAATGCCAATTGACAGGGAATTCACCGGCGAGAGAACAAGATATCATAGGCAAGATGATTGATTGGCTTCAAGGGCATATTCCAGCAAGAAGAATGTAATTGGCTATGGAATCGTGGCAATAGGTGCAGACAAGGGCATTTTTAAACAAGAAAAATACGTAATCAAGTAAGAATAATGCTAATTGACATGTAATTCACGATGAATATGTGGGTTTTGCTTAGGCCTCTTGCATTCACAATCTATCCCAACGAGAGAAAGAATAATGGTAATTGTTGGCAAGAAATATCCAGACTGTTGTTAATTATTGTTGGAGAGCAATATCCAGTTTGCTAAACAACATTGAATGTTGCGACAGGTGGAATATAGGTTGTGCATTCAATTCTGTGACAGGTGAAATATAGATTATGGGATATTAAATATGTGGAATTTGAAAGCAATTCACATTGTAGGATTTGAAAGAAATTCAGATTTGATAATCAATAGTCTACTTATTGCAATATTCAATGCTATATAGCTAGATAAATATTGATCATTGTAATTGTTGGTGGAGTCCAGGACATTCCATCACGACGGAAAGTCCATCACGACACTGTTATGTCAACTCGTCATTGTCGATGACATGAAAGCCCACAAGAATGCAAAAAACCTTCAAATAAAAATAAAACATAATTCATCCTAGTTGAAGCTAGGGAAAACAAAATATTTGATACGATATTGGTAGGGGCGATGCTAAGGGAACATGATAATTGTATACAAAGTTGGTAACTAGTGTGGTGAGAAGAGTCTACTTCCTTTAGGAGAAAAGTAAGTTGAAAAGAAAACAAATAATCTTTAATTTTCTTTTTCAAAATTCCAATTTGTGAGAAGGAGAATACATGCAATTTTTAATATTGATGACACAATTTTATATTAAAAAAGTATTATGGAAAATATAAAATTGGTCATAGCCTATCGATTATATGATAGAGTTTAAAAAAATTCTATCACAATCTATTCATTATCATTTGTGTGTTTTAGGTATGTATATGGATTTGTATACTTCAATAATTATAGAAGTATTATATAATGCATAATGAAAAAAAAAATCTAAAATTAATATTTTTTCTTTAGAGGGTCTCAACAATGTTTTCGACTTAGATACTTCTGGTTTTGTTTTTTTATGGTTGTTTTCTTCCCATTGAGATTGTAGTGTTGTACCATCCAAAGGAAATTTCTTGACCTAAGGATTCTTAGTCTTTATGACATCTACATTTCCTGAGAAAGCTCAAGAGGATGAGTCCTTTATAGTAATTATAGACGATGGAGGGGGAGATCAAAAACTCATGTGGTGAACCTGTGGAACTATGCCCTATGGAACTATGACCTTTGTAACTACACCCTCTGGAACTATGCCCTATAGAACTACACCCTCTGGAACTATGACCTGTGGAACTATGCCCTCTAGAACTACGCCCTGTAGAACTGTGACCTGTGGAACTATGACCTATGGCACTATGACCTGTGGAACTACACCCTCTTGAACTATGACCTGTGGAACTACACCCTCTGTAACTATGCCCTCTAGAACTATGACCTGTGGAACTATGCCCTCTAGAGGGCGTAGTTCCACGGGTCATAGTTCGAGAGGTCATAGTTCCAGAGGGCATAGTTCCATAGGTCATAGTTTCAGAGGGCGTAGTTCCACAGGTCAAAGTCCCACAGGTCTTAGTTCTAGAGGGCGTAATTCCACAGGTCATAGTTCCATAGGTCATAGTTCCACAGGTCAAAGTTCCAAAGGAACTATGCCCTCTGGAACTACACACTTTGGAACTATGACCTCTAGAAATATGACCTCTAGAACTACGCCCTGTAGAACTATGATCTGTGGAATTGTGACTTGTTGAACTATGCCCTCTGGAACTATGACCCCTGGAACTATGACCTCTGGAACTATTCCCTCTGGAACTACGCCCTCTAGAACTATGACCTGTGGAACTACACCCTCTGGAACTATGACCTGTGGAACTACACCCTCTGGAACTACACTCTCTGGAACTATGACCTGTGGAAGTATGCCCATTGGAACTATGACCTCTAGAACTATGCCCACTGGAACTATGACCTCTAGAAGTATGCCCTGTAGAACTGTGACCTATGGAACTGTGACCTATGGAACTGTGACCTATGGAACTATGACTTGTGGAATTGTGACCTCTGGAACTATGACCTATGGAATTACGACCTCTGGAACTACACCCTCTAGAACTATGACATGTGGAACTACACCCACTAGAACTATGACCTCTAGAACTACACCCTGTAGAACTATGACCTGTGGAACCGTGACCTGTGAACTATGACCTGTGGAACTTTGACCTGTGGAACTATGCCCTCTAGAACTATGCCCTCTGGAACTATGACCTGTGGAACTATGACCTCTAAAACTATGCCCTATGGAATTGTGACTTGTGGAACTACGCCCTCTCAGACTATGACCTCTGGAACTATGACCTCTAGAACTACGCCCTTTAGAACTATGACCTGTGGAATTGTGACCTATGGAACTACGCCCTCTGGAACTATGACCTCTAGAACTATGCCCTTTAGAACTATGACCTTTGGAACTGTGACCTGTGGAACTACGCCCTCTGGAACTATGACCTCTGGAACTAGGTCTTAGTTCCAGAGGGCGTAGTTCCAGAGGGCATAGTTATAGAGGTCGTAGTTCTAGAGGCATAGTTCTAGAGGGCGTAGTTTCACAGGTCATAGTTCCAAAGTGCGTAGTTCCAGAGGTCATAGGTCCAAAGGTCGTAGTTCCAAAGGGCGTAGTTCCACAAGTCACAATTCCATAGGTCATAGTTCCAGAGGGCCTAGTTCTAGAGGGCATAGTTCCACAGGTCATAGTTCCATAGGGCATAGTTCCACAGGTCATAATTCCGAAGGGCGTAGTTCCAGAGGGCATAGTTCTAGAGGTCAAAATGCCACTGGTCACAGTTCCAGAGGGCCTAGTTCTAGAGGGCGTAGTCCCACAGCTCATAGTTCCATAGGGCGTAGTTTCAGAGGGCGTAGTTCCAGAGGTCATAGTTCCAAAGGGCGTAGTTTCAGAGAACATAGTTCCAGAGGTCATAGTTATAGAGGGCGTAGTTCCAGAGGTCACAGTTCCAGAGGTCATAATTCTAGAGGGCCTAGTTTCAGAGGGCATAGTTCCACAGGTCATAGTTCCAGAGGGCGTAGTTCCAAAGGTCATAGTTTGAGAGGCATAGTTACAGAGGCGTAGTTCCAGAAGGCATAGTTCCACATATCATAGTTTCAAAGGGCATAGTTCCAGAGGTCATAGTTTCAAAGGGAATAGTTCCAGAGGGCATAGTTCCAAAGGTCACAATTCCACAGGTCATAGTTCCAAAGGGCCTAGTTCTAGAGGGCGTAGTTCCACGGGTCATATTTCTAGAGGGCCTAGTTTCAGAGGTCACAATTCCATAGGTCATAGTTCCAGAGGGCCTAGTTCTAGAGGGCCTAGTTCCACAGGTCATAGTTCTAGAGGGCGTAGTTCCATAGGGCATAGTTCCAGAGGTCGTAGTTCCAAGATAGAAGTAATGAGCTACTACAAAATGCTGCCGACAATACAGAATAGGCCTCTTGAACTACGCCCTCTGAAACTATGACCTGTGGAACTACACCCTCTAGAACTAGGCCCTCTAGAACTATGACCTGTGGAATTGTGACCTCTGGAACTACGCCCTCTGGAACTACTCCCTTTGTAACTATGACCTCTGGAACAATTCCCTCTGGAACTACACCCTTTCAAACTATGATCTGTGGAACTATGCCCTTTAGAACTATGACCTCTAGAACTACGCCCTTTGTAAATATGACCTTTGGAACTACGCCCTCTGGAACTACACCCTCTGGAACTATGACCCGTGGAACTATGACCTCTGGAACTATGACCTCTAGAACTATGCCCTGCAGAAATGTGACCTATGGAACTATGACCTGTGGAACTACGCCCTCTTGAACTATGACTCATGGAACTACGCCCTCTTGAACTATGACCCATGGAACTTTGACCTGTAGAACTATGCCCTTTGTAACTATGCCCTCTAAAACTATGACCTGTGGAACTACGCCCTCTAGAGAGCATAGTTCCACGGGTCATAGTTCGAGAGGTCATAGTTCTAGAGAGCATAGTTCCATAGGTCATAGTTCCAGAGGGTGTAGTTCCATAGGTCAAAGTTCCACAGATCATAGTTCTAGAGGGCGTAGTTCCACAGGTCAAAGTTCTAGAGGAACTATGCCCTCTGGAACTATGCCCTGTGGAGCTATGACCTCTAGAACTATGACCTCTAGAACTATGCCCTATATAACTATGACCTGTGGAACTGTGACATGTGGAACTACGCCCTCTGAAACAATGACCTCTGGAACTACGAACTTTGGAACTATTCCCTCTAGAACTACGCCCTTTGGAACTATGACCTCTGGAACTATGCCCTCTGAAACTATGACCTCTTGAGGGCCTAGTTCTAGAGGGCATAGTTCCATAGGTCATAGTTCCAGAGGTCATAGTTCCGAAGGGTGTAGTTCCAAAGGTCACAATTCCACATGTCATAGTTCCAGAGGGCATAGTTCTAGAGGGCGTAGTCCCACGGGTCATAGTTCCAGAGGGTGTAGTTCCAGAGGGAGTAGTTCCACAGATCATAGTTCCAAAGGGCGTAGTTCCAAAGATCATAGTTCTAGACGGAATAGTTCCACATGGCGTAGTTCCAGAGGTCACAGTTCCACAGGTCATAGTTCCAGAGGGCCTAGTTCCATAGGTCATAGTTCCAGAGGGCGTAGTTCCAGAGGGTGTAGTTCTAGAGGTCATAGTTCCAGAGGTGTAGTTCCAGAGGTGTAGTTCCAGAAGTCATAGTTTCATAGGTCATAGTTCCAAAGGGCGTAGTTCCATAGGTCATAGTTCCAAAGGACATAGTTCCAGAGGGCGTAGTTCCAAAGTTCACAATTCCATAGGTCATAGTTCTAGAGGGCCTAGTTCCATAGGTCATATTTTCAGAGGGCGTAGTTCCAGAGGTGACAATTCCACAAGCCATAGTTCCAGCGGGCCTAGTTCTAGAGGGCCTATTTCCACAGGTCATAGTTCCAGAGGGCGTAGTTCCATAAGGCATAGTTCCAGAGGTCGAAGTTCCAAGATAGAAGTAATGAGCTGCTACAAAATTTTCCCGACAATACAGAATAGGCCTCTGGAACTACACCCTCTGGAACTATGACCCGTGGAAATACGCCCTCTAGAACTAGGCATGTAGTTCCACAAGTTATAGTTCCAGAGGACATAGTTCCACAGGTCATAGTTCCAGAGGGTGTAGTTCCATAGGTCATAGTTTGAGAGGGCATAGTTCCATAGGGTGTAGTTCCAGAGGTCATAGTTCCATAGGGAGTAGTTCCTGAGGGCATAGTTCCACAAGTCATATTTTCATAGGGCGTAGTTCCACAGGTCATAGTTCCAAAAGGCATAGTTCCAGAGATCATAGTTCCAGAGGGCGTAGTTCCATAGGTCATAGTTCCAAAGGGCATAGTTCTGGAGGTCATAGTTCCAGAGGGAATAGTTCTAGAGGTCATAGTTCCATAGGGCATAGTTCATGAGGGTGTAGTTCCACAGGTCATATTTCCAGAGGGCGTTGCTCCACAGGTCATTGTTCCAGAGAGCGTAGTTCCACAGGTCATAGTTCCACAGGTCATAGTTCTACAGGGCATAGTTCCAGAGGTCATAGTTCCAGAGGGCATAGTTACAGAGGGCATAGTTCCATAGGTCATAGTTCTAGAGGGTGTAGTTCCACATGTCATAGTTCCACAGGTCATAGTTCTAAAGGGCATAGTTCCAGAGATCATAGATCCAGAGGGCATAGTTCCAGAGGGCATAGTTCCACAAGTCATTGTTCTAGAGGGCATTGTTCCACAGGTCATAGTTGCAGAGGGCATAGTTCAAGAGTTCATAGTTCCAGAGGGCATAGTTCTAGAGGCCATAGTTCTAGAGGGCGTAGTTCTCAAGGTCATAGTTCTATAGGGCATAGTTCTTGAGGGCATACTTCCACAGGTCATATTTCCAGAGGTCGTAGTTGTGCAGGTCATAGTTCCAGAGGGCATAGTTCCATAGGTCATAGTTCTAGAGGGTGTAGTTCCAGAGGTCATAGTTCCAGAGGGCGTAGTTCTAGAGGGAGTAGTTCCAAAGGTCATATTTCTAGAGGGCGTAGTTGCACAGGTCATAGTTTGACAGGTCATAGTTCTATAGGGCATAGTTCTAGAGCTCATAGATCCAGAGGGTGTAGTTCCAGAGGGCGTAGTTCCACAGTTCATTGTTCATGGGTGAATTTGGTGGAATATATACCCCAAGTTATAACTAGATGGGTATATACCTATAACCTGTGGAACTACACCCTATGGAACTATGACTTGTGGAACTACAGCCTCTAGAACTACGCCCTCTGGAACAATGACCTATGGAACTGTGACTTGTCGAACTAAGCCCTCTAGAACTATGCCCTTGTGGAATTATCCAAATAGATGTTGAGTTGAGCAATTAAGTACATTAGAAGTTAATAATCCCTTTGGATTTTTTTGAATCTGGAACTATGACCTCTGGAACTACGCCCTATAGAACTATGACCTGTGGAACTATGACCTATAGAACTATGCCCTCTATAACTATCACCTGTGGAATTACACCCTCTAGAACTACGCCCTCTGGAACTATGACCTCTGGAACTACGCCCTGTAGAACTATGACCTCTGGAACTGTGACCTATGGTACTACGCCCTCTGGAACTATGACCTGTGGAACTACGCCCTCTGGAAATATGACCTATGGAACTACACCCTCAAGAACTATGCCCTATGGAACTATGAACTCTGGAACTATGCCCTCTGGAACAATGACCTCTAGAACTATGCCCTTTGGAACTACGACCTGTGGAACTATGCCCTTTGGAACTATGACCTGTGGAACTACACCCTCTGGAACTATGACCTTTAGAGCTACGGCCTGTAGAACTATGAACTGTGGAACTATGACCTATGGAACTACGCCCTGTGGAACTATGACATGTGGAACTACGTCCTATGGAACTATGCCATATGGAACTATGACCTGTGGAACTACGCCCTTTAAAACTATGACCTATGGAACTACACCCTCTGGAAATATGACCTGTGGAACTACGCCCTGAGGAACTATGCCCTATGGAACTATGACCTCTGGAACTACACCTTGTAGAACTATGACCTGTGGAACTATGATCTGTGGAACTATGCCCTCTGGATCTATGACCTATGGAACTATGCCCTTTGAAAATATGACTTGTGGAACTATGCCCTCAGGAACTACGCCCTATGGAATTATGACCTCTGGAACTACACCCTCTGGAACTATGACCTCTAGAAATATTCCCTCTAGAACTATGACCTATGGAACTACGCCCTCTGGAACTATGACCTGTGGAACTATGCCCTCTGGAACAATGACCTATGGAACTATGCCCTCTAAAACTATGACTTCTAAAACTACGCCCTCTAGAACTATTACCTGTGGAACTATGCCCTCTGGAACGATGCCCTCTAAAACTATGGTCTCTGGAACTATGCCCTGTAGAAATATGAGCTATGGAACTATGACCTGTGGAACTATGCCCTATGGAACTATGACCTGTGGAACTACGCCCTCTAGAACTATGATCTGTGGAACTACGCCCTCTAGAACTATGACCTCTGGAACTACGCCCTCTAGAACTATGACTTGTAGAACTATGACCTTTGGAGCTATGCCCTTTCGAACTATGACCTCTGGAACTACGCCCTCTAGAACTATGACCTGCAGAACTACACCCTCTAGAACTACACCCTCTGGAACTATGACTTGTGGAACTACACCCTCTGGAATGACCTGTGGAACTACGCCCTCTAGAACTATGACCTTGGGAACTACGCCCTCATAGTTCTACAGGGCTTAGTTCTAAAGGTCATAGTTCCAAAGGTCATAGTTCTAGAGGACGTAGTTCCACAAGTCACAGTTCCATAGGTCATAGTTCCAGAGGGCATAGTTCCAAAGGGCGTAGTTACACAAGTCATAGTTCCAGAGGGCGTAGTTCCATAGGTCATAGGTATATACCCATCTGGCTATAAGTAGAGTATATACTCCACCAAATTCTTGGTTGACTTTACTGGAATATATACCCAGCTTATAGCCAGATGGGTATATACCTATGACCTGTGGAACTACGCCCTTTGGAACTATGACCTGTGGAACTATGCCCTATGGAACTATGACCTGTAGAACTATGCCCTCTAGAACTGTGACCTGTGGAACTCTGACTTGTGGAACTACGCCCTATGGCACTACGCCCTTATGGAACTATCCAAATAGAAGTTGAGTTGAACAATTAAGTACAATAGAGGTTAATAATCCCTTTGTATTTTTTTGAATCTAGAACTATGACCTCTAGAAATACGCCCTATAGAACTATGAGCTGTGGAACTATGACCTGTAGAACTAGGCCATCTAGAACTATGACTTGTGGAATTACACCCTCTGGAACTATGCCTTGTAGAACTATGACCTGTGGAACTATGACCTGCAGTACTACGCCCTTTGGAACTATGACCTGTGGAACTATGCCCTCTGGAAATATGACCTGTGGAACTATGCCCTTGGGAAGTACACCCTATAGAACTATGAAATCTAGAACTACGCCCTCTGGAACTATGACCTGTGGAACTATGCCCTCTGGAACTATGACCTGTGGAACTATGCCCTCTGGAACTATGACCTGTGGAGCTACGCCCTCTGGAACAATGACCTGTGGAACTACACCCTCTGGAACTACGCCCTTTGGAACTATGGCCTCTGGAACTATGCCCTGTAGAACTATGAACCATGGAACTATGACATGTGGAACTACACCCTGTGGAACTATGATGTGTGGAACTACGTCCTATGGAACTACGCCATATGGAACTATGACCTCTGGAACTACGCCCTTTGGAGCTATGACTTGTGTAACTATGCCCTCTAGAAATATGACCTGTGGAACTATGCCCTCATAAACTATGCCCTATGGAACTATGACCTATGGAACTACACCCTCTGGAACTATGACCTCTGGAACTATGCCATTTGTAACTATGACCTGTGGAACTATGCCCTCTGGAACTATGACCTATGGAACTACACCCTCTTCATTGTTCCACAGGTCATTGTTCTAGAGGTCGTTGTTCCACAGGTCATAGTTGCAGAGGGCATAGTTCCACAGGTCATAGTTCCAGAGGGCATAGTTCTAGAGGTCATAGCTCCAGAGGGCATAGTTATAGAGGTCATAGTTCTATAGGGCGTAGTTCTTTAGGGTGTAGTTCCATAGGTCATATTTCCAGAGGGCGTAGTTCTGCAGGTTATAGTTCCAGAGGGCGTAGTTCCACAGGTCATAATTCCACAGGTCATAGTTCTACAGGGCGTAGTTCCAGAGGTCATAGTTCCAGAGGGTGTAGTTCTAGAGGGCGTAGTTCCACAGGTCATAGTTCTAGAGGGCGTAGTTGCACAGGTCATAGTTCTACAGGGCATCATTCCAGAGCTCATAGATCCAGAGGGCATAGTTCCATAGGTCATTGTTGTAGAGGCCGTAGTTCCACAGGTCATAGTTTCAGAGGGCGTAGTTACATAGGTCATAGTTCCACGGGGCATAGTTCCAGAGGTCATAGTTCTGAAGGGCGTAGTTACAGAGGTCATAGTTCCATAGGGCATAGTTCCAGAGGGCGTAGTTCCAGAGGTCATAGTTCTAGAGGGCGTAGTTCTACAGGTCATAGTTCCAGAAGGCGTAGTTCCATAGGTCATAGTTCCAGAGGGCGTAGTTCCACAAGTCATAGTTCCACATGTCATAGTTATACAGGGCATAGTTCCAGAGGGCGTAGTTACACAGGTCATAGATCCAGAGGGCATAGTTCCACAGGTCATATTTCTAGAGGGAGTAGTTCCACAGGTCATAGTTCCTCAGGTTATAGTTCCACAGGTCATAGTTCTACAGGTAGTAGTTATAGAGGTCATAGTTCCAGAGGGCATAGTTCCACAAGTCATAGTTCCACAGATCATAGTTCCACGGGTCACAGTTCTAGAGGGCGTAGTTCCAGAGGTCATAGCTCTAAAGGGCATAGTTCCAGAGGGCATAGTTATAGAGGGCGTAGTTCCATAGGTCATAGTTCTACAGGTCATATTTCCACAGGTCATAGTTCTACAGGGCGTATTTCTAGAGGTCATAGTTTTATAGCCACGACTAAGTTATCTTAGGAGTCTGGCAAAGAACATAATAGGCTAACACATTTCTCCTCCTCAGTGATTTTAATATCCACATTAGATAAATTACTTATTATAGTATTACACACATTTAAATGCTTAGTCATTGAACTTCCCTCACTCATCCTTAGAGGATATAGTTTCTTTCTAAGGAACAACTTATTTACTAAGTATTTTGATTGGTACAAGCTCCCCAACTTGTCCCATAGTTTCTTGGATGAATCTTCACCCAAGACATTCAATAATACTGAATTTGAAAGACAAATTTGAATCATACTCCTTTCCCTTCTCTCGAGTTTCTCCCATTATTCCCTTGGCATACCTGTCAAAATGGTACCTAGACAGAGTGTTTCTCATTGTTATTGATCTACAAGGAGATCTTCAATTTTAAGCTTCCAAAGCCCAAAATTCTGGCCATTGAATATTTTGATCTCTATTCTCAAGCTACTCGCCATTCTTTAGGCACACTTTATAAGGATTTCAAACTTACAACTCTTATTGAACCTAGGGTTTAGCTCAGATCCAAGGTTGTTAAACCAATATATGATACCACATGTAAGGAAATGAGGAACACTTCCGCACTAAACCTAGCTGAAGAGAAGAATAAATATTTAATCAATAACTATGCCCTCTGGAACTACACCCTCTGGAACTACGCATTCTGAAGCTCATAGTTCTAGAGGGCGTAGTTACAGCGGCGTAGTTCCAGAGCGCGTAGTTCCATAGGGTGTATTTCTAGAGGGCGTATTTCCATAGGGCGTAGTTCCATAGGGCGTAGTTCCAGAGGCATAGTTCCAGAGGTCATAGTTCCAGAGCTGTAGTTCTAGAGGGCGTAGTTCTAGAGGTCATAGTTCCAAAGGGCGTAGTTCCAGTGGTGTAGTTCCAGAGGGCGTAGTTCTAGAGGGCATAGTTCCAGAGGTCATAATTCCAGAGGGCATAGCTCTAGAGGGCGTAGTTCCAGAGGGCATAGTTCCAGAAGGTGTATTTCTAGAGGGTGTAGTTCTAGTGACATAGTTCTAGACGACGTAGTTCCAGAGGTCATAGTTCTAGAGGGCATAGTTCCAGTGGCGTAGTTCCAGAGGGCATAGTTCTAGAGGGCATAGTTCTAGAGGGCGTAGTTCCAACGACGTAGTTCCAGGGGGCATACTTCTAGAGGTCATAGTTCCAGAGGTCATAGTTCCAGAGGGCGTAGTTCTAGAGGCGTAGTTCCAGAGGGCGTAGTTCCAGAGGACATAGATCCAGAGGCATAGTTCCAGAGGCAATAGTTCCAGAGGGCATAGTTCCAGAGGTCATAGTTCCAGAGGGCGTAGTTCCAGAGGTCATAGTTCCAGAGGGCGTAGTTCCAGAGGCATAGTTCCACAAGTCACAGTTCCAGAGGGCGTTGTTCCATAGGTAATAGTTCTAGAGGGTGTAGTTCCAAAGGTCATAGTTCCAGAGGGCATAGTTCCAGAGGTCATAGTTCCAAAGGGCGTAGTTCCAGAGGGCGTAGTTCCAACAGCGTAGTTCCAAAGGTCATAGTTCCAGAGGCATAGTTCTAGAGGGATTTGT